>CM037646.1:47802288-47891714 GCA_015227895.2 Colaptes auratus | reverse complement strand
GACTAAACCTCCCCTGGCACAGCTTGAGACTGTGTCCTCTTGTTCTGGTGCTGCTTGCCTGGGAGAAGAAACCAACCCCACCTGGCTACAGCCTCCCTTCAGGGAGTTGTAGACAGCAAGAAGGTCTCCTCTGATCGCCTCTTCTCCAGGCTAAGCAAGCCCAGCTCCCTCAGCCTCTCCTCACAGGGCTGTGCTCCAGACCCCTCCCAGCTTTGTTGCCCTTCTCTGGACCACTTCCAGCACTCAACATCTTTCCTAAACTGAGGAGCCCAGAACTGGACACAGGACTCAAGGTGTGGCCTCAGCAGTGCTGAGTACAGGTCAGAATGAGCTCCCTGCTCCTGCTGGCCACACTGCTCCTGATACAGGCAATCATTTTCCTTCAGAAGGTTTTACAGCAGATGTGCTACCTGCTAATCACCCAGCTGCACTTTGGATAGCAGGGGAAGTTGAGGTTTTCTCACTCAGAGTGTATCATAGAGGTCCCAACACTGCAAGATGGCACTTGGGGAACAGAAGGAAGCAGTGAACATCACCCAGCTGTGTAAGCCTTATGCTCACACATCATTTCAGGAAGCTGTTCTACTAAATCATTGAAGCCATCTCCAAGTGCACACAGCTGCTTCACACCACTCATGTCAACACAGATTAACTTCCAGTGGAAGTCATACTATTTCCCTAGAGAGTGACTCTGCAGGACAAGTCTGGATATAGCCAAGACTATTTTTTCCATATTACAATTATTATATAACAATATTTCACTATCAAGTGCACCCAAAGCACTATTACAGCTCTGATCTATCTACATTTGACTTTTCTCCAAGTGGAGCACAGAGACTGGGCAAGGGAGGTGATTCTCCCTTCTATGTCCTGTGAAGTGCACCCACATTCTCCCTGTTGCAACACCACACCTAAAATGGGCACAGCCAGCAGGTCCAGGGAGGTAATTCTCTCCCTCTGCTCTGCCCTGGAGAGACCCCACCTGGAGCACTGTGTCCAGTTCTGGAGCCCCTAGTACAAGAGGGATCTGGAGGTGCTGGAAGGTGTCCAGAGAAGGGCCACGAAGATGAGCAGAGGGCTGGAGCCGCTCTGCTATGAGGACAGACTGAGGGAGTTGGGGCTGTTCAGTCTGGAGAAGAGAAGGCTCCCAGGTGACCTCATTGTGGCCTTCCAGGATCTGAAGGGGGCTACAAGAAGCTGGGGAGGGACTTCTCAGGCTATCATGTAGTGATAGGACTAGGGGAATGGAATGAAGCTGGAGGTGGGGAGATTCAGGCTGGAGGTGAGAGGAAGTTCTTCCCCATGGAGAGTGGTGAAGCCCTGGAATGGGTTATCCAGGGAGGTGGTTGAGGCCCTGTCCCTGGAGGTGTTTAAGCCCAGGCTGGATGAGGCTCTGGCCAGCCTGATCTAGTGTGAGGTGTCCCTGCCCATGGCAGGGGGGTTGGAACTGGATGATCCTTGTGGTCCCTTCCAACCCTGACTGATTCTGTGATTCTGTGGTTCTGTATTTCCTGTGCCAACACAGTTTATTTTAAATCTTGGTAGCTGAAGTCCCATCAAGGCTCAGTATATTGAGACCTTCCAGTATCTGAAGGGGGCTACAAGAAAGCTGGGGAGGGACTTTTGAGGGTGTCAGGGAGTGACAGGACTGGGGGGAATGGAGCAAAACTGGAAATGGGTAGATTGAGATTGGATGTTAGGAAGAAGTTCTTCCCCATGAGGGTTGTGAGAGCCTGGCACAAGTTGCCCAGGGAGGTGGTGGAAGCCTCATCCCTGGAGGATTTTAAGGCCAGGCTGGATGTGGCTGTGAGCAACCTGCTGTAGTGTGAGGTTGGAACTGGATGATCCTTGAGGTCCCTTCCAACCCTACCATTCTATGATTCTATGATCTTCTGTGCTTTCAGCTTTATCACTGTAGTCAGCTTATCCATTCTTCTCTTCCATGGCCCACAGTGCAGCAGTCACTTCAAGTTTTCAGCAGAACTGCATTCCTCCTCTACAATTATCCCTTTTAAATGCTCAGCCTTTTCAGTAATCTTTCTATACTGCTTCTGAACAGCAAGGATTATCCTCCTTCTGGGATGAACTGCTGCTGAATGTTCCTAAGGTGCAGAACCACACAAACTGAAAACTCTTCAGTGAAAGCTATGTGTTACCAGTATGAACTGGTACACATTACAGCACATGGAGCATTGTTGTCCTACTCTTTAACCTTCTCAGCAAAAGGGGGAGTAAAACTTCAGCTTTGCACAATGCAGTAGTCCCTTGGTGGTGTCAGCCACAAGCACTTAAACTGACTTTGCAGGGAATTTACCACCAGGCCAGGGGAGAACCTCAGAAGGTTCAATAAGGCAAAGTATAAGGTCCTGCACCTAGGTTGGAGTAATCCTAGAAATGAATGATGATGAGTTGGAAGTAGTGGTGGATGAGAAGCTGGACATGAGTCAACAGAATGCTCTTGCAGCCCAGAAGGCCAATGGCATCCTGGGCTGCATCAAAAGAAGTGTGGCCAGCAGATGGAGGGAAGGGATTCTGCCACTTTCATCATCTGGAGTACTGCATCCAGCTCTGGAGCTCTCTGCACAGGAGGAGCATGGACCTGACAGGAGTGGGTCCAGAGGAGGGCCATGAAAATGATCAGGGGCTGTGGAACACCTCTGCTATGAGGACAGGCTGAGGGAGCTGGGGGTGTTGAGCCTGGAGGAGAGAAAGCTTCAGGAAGATCTAATAGCAGCCTGCCAGAACCTGAATGGGGTCCACAGGAAGTCTGCAGAGGGCCTGTTTGCAAAGCTGCACAGGGTACTACAGCAAACAGTTCTGCTCTGAGCTGGGGGAGGAACTGGCTGGAGGGCCGAGCCCAGAGAGTGGTGGTGAATGGTGCCACAGCCAGCTGGCAGCCAGGCACTACTGGTGCCCCCCAGGGATCAGTGCTGGGCCCCATCCTGTTCAATATCTTTACTGATGATCTAGATGAGGAGGTTGAGTCCACCGTCAGTAAATTTGCAGATGACACCAAGCTGAGGGCAGGAGTTGATCTGTTAGACAGTAGGAGAGCTCTGCAGAGGGACCTTGCCAGGCTGGGCAGATGGGCAGAGGCCAAGGGCATGAGATTGAACACATCCAAGTGCCAGGTTCTGCACATTGGCCACAGCAACCCCATGCAGTGCTACAGGCTGGGGTCAGAGTGGCTGGAGAGTGGCAAGGCAGAGAGGGACCTGGGGGTGCTGGTTGATAGCAGGCTGAACATGAGCCTGCAGTGTGCCCAGGTGGCCAAGAAGGCCAATGGCATCCTGGCCTGGATCAGGAACAGCAGGAGCAGGGAGGTCATTCTGCTCTGTATTCAGCACTGGTTAGGCCACACCTTGAGTCCTGTGTCCAGTTCTGGGCCCCTCAGTTTAGGAAAGATGTTGTCTTGCTGGAAGGTGTCCAGAGAAGGGCAACAAAGCAGGGCAGGGGTCTGGAGCACAGCCCTGTGAGGAAAGGCTGAGGGAGCTGGGGTTGCTTAGCCTGGAGAAGAGGAGGCTCAGGGGAGACCTTCTTGCTCTCTACAACTACCTGAAGGGAGGTTGTAGCCAGGTGGGGGTTGGTCTCTTCTCCCAGGCAAGCAGCACCAGAACAAGAGGACACAGTCTCAAGCTGTGCCAGGGAAGGTTTAGTCTGGATGTGAGGAAGAAATTCTTCATAGAAAGAGAGATTGGCCATTGGAATGTGCTGCCCAGGGAGGTGGTGGAGTCCCCATCCCTGGAGGTGTTTAAGAAGAGCCTGGATGTGGCACTTGGTGCCATGGTTCAGTTGATGAGATGGTGTTGGGTGATAGTTTGGACTGGATGATCTCAAAGGTCTTTTCCAACCTGGTATAATTCCATTCCATTCCATTCCATTCCATTCCATTCCATCTTACAGACCTACAGAGACAACAGAAACTCAGCACAAACCCAGTGCTTTTCTTACTCTGCCAAGTGTGTCTGCTTCAAAAATGCTGCCATCTGAAGAAAAAAAACACCAAAAACCCAAACCCCAAACATTAATTTGAAGGTTTCCTAAGGAGAATAAAGAACAAAAGTCCCATTCAGCCTTGTTTAGAGGCAACACCCCGTTCCTTAGAAACAGCAAACAAACAATGAAGAATGGAACTGAAGGCTGCCCCAAGCAGGCTGTGGAACAACAACAGTACAGGCTGCACATGCTGGAACCCTTGAGATTAAAAAACGGCCTGAAAATGTTATTGAACTAAAACACAAACGATGGAGGTGGGGGGAGGGACCCAAGAACCT
This sequence comes from Colaptes auratus, assembly GCA_015227895.2. Lineage (NCBI taxonomy): Eukaryota > Metazoa > Chordata > Aves > Piciformes > Picidae > Colaptes > Colaptes auratus. Next base: position 47,887,440 of record CM037646.1, on the reverse strand, counting down.
ACACACAGTGACTCACATGTGATGAGTCAACATGAGAAAGAAAGCTAAGAGCATCCTGGCCTCCTGTAGAGCAAGACTGTTACATTCTGTAACATCACTCAGTAAAAATAATGGAAGCAGGGAATGGGGAACAGAAGACAGAATTACAGAATACAGAATTAACCAGGTGGGAAAAGACCTTCAAGATCATCTGTGACCCAACACCATCTAAGCAACTAAACCCTGGCACCAAGTGCCTCATCCAGGCTCTTCTTAAACACCTCCAGGGATGGTGACTCCACCACCTCCCTGGGCAGCACATTCCAATGGCCAATCTCTCTTTCTATGAAGAATTTCTTCCTCACATCCAGACTAAACCTCCCCTGGCACAGCTTGAGACTGTGTCCTCTTGTTCTGGTGCTGCTTGCCTGGGAGAAGAGACCAACCCCCACTTGGCTACAACCTCCCTTCAGCGAGTTGTAGAGAGCAAGAAGGTCTCCCCTGAGCCTCCTCTGCTCCAGGCTAAGCAACCCAGCTCCCTCAGCCTCTCCTCACAGGGCTGTGCTCAAGGCCTCTCCCCAGCTTTGTTGCCCTTCTCTGGACACCTTCCCGCATCTCAACATCTTTCCTAAACTTGAGGGGCCCCGAACTGGACACAGGACTCAAGGTGTGGCCTGGCCAGTGCTGAGCACAGGGCAGAATGACCTCCCTGCTCCTGCTGGCCACACTATTCCTGATCCAGGCCAGGATGCCATTGGCCTTCTTGGCCACGATGGAATAGAATATCTTGAAGGTCTCTTCCAACCTGGTTTATTGTATTGTATTGTATTTTATAAGTGCACCTGCTGAAGAATAGGATAGGATAGGATAGGATAGGATAGGATAGGATAGGATAGAATAGAATAGAATAGAATAGAATAGAATAGAATAGAATAGAATAGAATAGAATAGAATAGAATAATCCAGATTAAGTCAAACTCAGCTGTACTCAAATACAGTATTGATGACCAGACTGGTTAAAGGACAGTCCAATAGTTTGCAATGATGCAGGTTTGGGTTTTAATTTCTCCTGTTGCATGCAACAAAGCTGCTGCATAACAATTGGCATTGGGGTTGATGAGAGCAGTACCTGAGAGCACTCTGGGTTGGAATTTGCAGGAACAGAAATGAATCTTTACCCTTCCAATTGCTCTCTCTTCAGGCAGAGGAGGCAGATGATAAAACCAAACCTTGGTTTATGGCCAAGTTTTCAGCTGATTGGCATTTTGGTTTTCATAAAACATTTGATAGTTTGGGAAATTAGTAAAAACAAATTAATTTTCTAGTTGAAAGCCAGTTCTCAGGAGATGATTTTGGCTTTCTGCTTAGGCAACTTTTCCAACAAACACAGGTACAGGGCAACACCATGAGAGAAACAGAATCATGGAATTATTAAGGCTGGAAGGGACCTCAAGGATCATCCAGTTCCAACCCCGCTGCCATGGGCAGGGACACCTCACACTACAGCAGGTTGCTCACAGCCACATCCAGCCTGGCTGCAAAACACCTCCAGGGATGAGGCTTCCACCACCTCCCTGGGCAACCTGTGCCAGGCTCTCACCACCCTCATGGGAAAGAACTTCTTCCTAACATCCAATCTGAATCTACCCACTTCTAGTTTTTGCTCCATTTCCCCCCTGTCCTATCACTACCTGACACCCTAAAAAGTCCCTCCCCAGCATTCTTGTAGCCCCCTTCAGGTACTGGAAGGCCACAATAAGGTCTTCTTTGAGCCTTCTCTTCTCCAGACCGAACAGCCCCAACTCCTTCAGTCTGTCCTCATAGCAGAGCAGCTCCAGCCCTCTGCTCATCCTTGTGGCCCTTCTGTGGACACCTTCCAGCACCTCCAGATCCTTCCTGTCCTAGGTGCTCCAGAACTGGACACAGTGCTCCAGGTGGTGTCTCACCAGAGCAGAGCAGAGGGGGAGAATCCCCTCCCTGGCCCTGCTGGCTGTGCTTCTCTTGATGCAGCCCAGGACCTGATTGGCTTTCCCTTTTTTGGTGGTGTGACCTAAAGGCTTGAACCTCTTGCATACATCAATGCCAGTTTTTCTAGGGTAAGAGTTTTAAATGCTCTCAACACTGGATTAACTCTGTGGTTGCTTTACAACATTACAAAGATTCTGCTGAACTCAAGGGGAGTAGGCTACAGGGAGAGCTTGAGAGAGCTAAGCATCTTCTGTAGCCTTCACGTGCGGTGGTGAGTAAAAGCTCGAACAGATTGCTGGAACATGACCAGAGGAGGCCCATGAGGATGAGCAGAGGGCTGGAGCTCCTCTGCTATGAGGAGAGACTGAGGGAGTTGGGGGTTCTTCAGTCTGCAGAGGGGAGGGCTCTGAGGAGACCTAATTGTGGCCTTCCAGTATCTGAAGGAGGCTACAATAAAGCTGGGGAAGGACTACTGAGGGTGTCAGGGAGTCATAGGACTGGGGGGGATGGAACAAAACTAGAACAGGGTAGATTCAGGTTGGATGTTAGGAAGAAGTTCTTCCCCATGAGGGTGGTGAGAGACTGACACAGGTTGCCCAGGGAGGTGGTGGAAGCCTCATCCCTGGAAGTTTTCAAGACCAGGGTAGATGTGGCTGTGGACAGCCTAGTCAAAATTATCCCTGCCCATGGCAGGGGGCTGGAACTTGATGATCCTTGAGGGCCCTTCCAACCCTAATGATTCTGTGATGGCTGACCACCTTCTCACAGGACAGTGCACACTCAAACTGCTCTGTTATTTTCTGTATGCCTGAAAAGGTCAGGATTTGTGGCCAATGATTGGTATCTATTCCTCCACATTCTTTTCAGCAGAGATGAAAGAACTTGGAAGTTCTGCCCTGTGCTCTCTTGAGGTAAGCTCTGCTCTACTATGCTACAGGTGGTGACCTGCAGAAGCCAGGATTACAGGGTTGGACTTGATGATCTCTGAGGTCTTCTCCAACCTTAGTGATTCTATGATTATGACATTGCTCTGGAGAACCACTTTTAGATACTCTTTTGCAATGGAATGGCAATAAAACAGCTGTTTAAAATTCCACTCTAATGTATGAGCAGCACAGAAACCTACATGTCAGTAGCCCTCTGAATTTCATCAGTGTATTTTTACAGCAGGTGTAGGTGGTTTCTGGTATGACTGACTGTGCCTTGTCCTCACATTAGTTTCACTGCAAAACCAGCCACATTCACACTGGATGTATTGGAGAATCAATCCTATGAGCAAATCTCAACCTGCCAAATTTTTAAGCTGCTCTTCAGGGTCCAGAGGAGTGCCACAAACATGATCAGGGGGCTGGAACACCTTTGCTATGAGGATAGGTTGAGCCTTCCAGTAGAAACATACAATTGTTAGGGTTGGAAGGGACCTCAAGGATCATCCAGTTCCAACCCCATGGGCAGGGACACCTCATACATCAGGGTGCTCAGAGCCACATCCAGCCTGGGCTTCAAAACCTGCCGGGATGAGGCTTCCACCACCTCCCTGGGCAACCTGTGCCAGCATCTCACCACCCTCATGGGGAAGAACTTCAGTACCTGAAAGGGGTCTACAAGAAGGCTGCAGAGGGTCTGTCTGCAAAGGCCTGCAGTGATATAATGAGGGACAATGGTTTTAAATGAGAGGAGATTTAGATTGGATGTTTTATAGAATCATAGAATCAACCAGGTTGGAAAAGACCTCAGAGATCATCAAGACCAACCTATTACCTAACACCTAACAGTTCTGCTCCATGAGGGTGATGGGAGGTTGCCATGGTTTAGTTAAGTGGGTTGCATTGTATTGTATTGTATTGAGGTGGGTTGGATTGGTTGATGGGTTGGACGCGATGATCTTGAAGGTCTCTTCCAACCTGGTGTATTGTAGTGTATTGTATTGTATTGTATTGTATTGTATTGTATTGTGTTGCATTGTATTGTATTGTATTGCATTGTATTGTATTGTAGGTTGCCCAGGGAGGCAGCTGAGGCCCCATCCCTGGAGATATTCAAGGTGAAGCTCAGCAGGGCTCTGGGCAATCTGATCTAGTGGAGGATGTTCCTGCTGACAGCAGGGAGGGTTGACTGGATGACCAGGGATCAGTGCTGGGCCCCCATGCTCTTCAATGTCTTTATTGATGATCTGGATGAGGGCATCGAGTCCATCATCAGTAAATTTGCGGATGACACCAAGCTGGGGGCAGTAGTTGATCTGCTGGAGGGCAGAGAGGCTTTGCAGAGGGACCTCGACAGGCTGGACAGATGGGCAGAATCCAAGGGCAGGAGATTGAACACATCCAAATGCCGGGTTCTGCACATTGGCCACAGCAACCCCATGCAGTGCTACAGGCTGGGGTCAGAGTGGTTGGAGAGCGGCCAGGCAGAGAGGGACCTGGGGGTGCTGGTTGATGGTAGGCTGAACATGAGCCTGCAGTGTGCCCAGGCAGCCAAGAAGGCCAATGGCATCCTGGCCTGCATCAGGAACAGTGTGGCCAGCAGGAGCAGGGAGGTCATTCTGCCCCCGTACACTGCACTGGTTAGGCCACACCTTGAGTCCTGTGTCCAGTTCTGGGCCCCTCAGTTTAGGAAGGAGGTTGTCTTGCTGGAATGTGTCCAGAGAAGGGCAACAAAGTTGGTGAGGGGTTTGGAACACAAGCCCTATGAGGAGAGGCTGAGGGAGCTGGGGTTGCTTAGCCTGGAGAGGAGGAGACTCAGGGGTGACCTTATTGCTCTCTACAACTACCTGAAGGGAGGTTGTAGACAGGCAGAGGTTGGTCTCTTCTCCCAGGCAGCCAGCACCAGAACAAGAGGACACAGTCTCAGGCTGCACCAGGGCAGGTTTAGGCTGGATGTTAGGAAGAAATTCTACACAGAGAGAGTGATTGCCCATTGGAATGGGCTGCCCGTGGAGGTGGTGGAGTCACCTTCATTGGAGGTGTTCAAGAAGAGGCTTGATGGGGTGCTTGGTGCCACGGTTTAGTTGTTTAGTTGTTTAGGTGGGTTGTATTGTACTGTATTGTACTGTATTGTATTGAGGTGGGTTGGACTGGTTGATAGGTTGGATGCGATGATCTTGAAGGTCTCTTCCAACCTGGTGTATTGTAGTGTATTGTATTGTATTGTAAACCATTCTAGCCCAGACCATTCTATGATTCTATTCACTGAGTTATAGCAGGTGTCTAACTCTTCATAGCAATGATTTTTAGATTTCATATATATATATATATATAAACTTCAATTAAATGCTGATGAAAATTACAAAGAAAAGGCCTAGATAGCTACAATGCCAATTTGTGCTCTCATGGTCCAAATCTCTTCCTGGCAAGTTACCCAAGGATGGGAAAAATGCCCAAGAAAAACAGCAGTTTTAGCTTGAGTCTTCCTTTGATTTGTCAAAGACAACCTCTCTAGTTTTAAATGAACTTCAAAATGCTGTGAAGTTAACTTTTTTTTTTTGCCTTAGAAACTTCATTTCATTTCTTTGGCCTCTCTTAGCACTTCACCCTGCCAATGTTAAACAGCATGGGCCCTGGTGCTGACTTAAAAGGAATGCCAAGAGTAACTGGCTACTGTTTGGACTTCTTTTTCCTCCTGAATTATCAGATCTTCTTTATCCACCTTCATCTTGGCCCTCATTAAAAGCGCTTGCAAATCACCTACCTGCAATTACTGCACAAAGATCTACTTCCTTGATACTAAACTCCTTCAGTACTTCTTGAAAAAAGTTTTAATAGACCAGAGAGAGAGAAAAAATCAAATCAAATCTATCAGCATGACAGCTCAGTCCAGGCACAAGGAGGCTTTTAGTTGAATCTCATGTCCTTCTGTGCCTTTCTGTCAGGGAAAGGTGGCTATTTTAGCCTTCAGCTTCTGTCAGAGATAACAGGACAAGAAGACACAGTCTCAAGCTGAGCCAGCGGAAGTTTAGGCTTGAAGAGAGGAGAAAGTTCTTCCCCAGAAAGAGCAATTGGCCATTGGAATGTGCTGCCCAGGGAGGTGGTGGAGTCACCAGCCCTGAAGGTGTTCAAAAAAGGGATAGGATGTGGCACTTGGTGCCATGATTTAGTTCTCATGAGGTGTTGGGTGATAGGTTGGACTTGAGGATCTCTGAGGTCTCTTCCAACCTTGTTGATTCTATGATTCTATGCTCTCAAGGGTCTGTTCCAAACTGAATGATTCCAGGATTATCATAGTACCATATTATCATAGTATCAGTCAGGGTTGGAAGGGACCACAAGGATCATCCAGTTCCAACCCCACACTAGATCAGGCTGGCCAGAGCCTCATCCAGCCTGGGCTTAAACACCTCCAGGGACAGGGCCTCAACCACCTCCCTGGACAACCCATTCCAGGGCTTCACCACTCTCATGGTGAAGAACTTCCTCCTCACCTCCAGCCTGAATCTCCCCACCTCCAGCTTCATTCCATTCCCCCTAGTCCTATCACTACCTGATAGCCTGAGAAGTCCCTCCCCAGCCTTCTGTATCCCCCTTCAGATACTGGAAGGCCACAATGAGGTCACCTCGGAGCCTTCTCTTCTCCAGCCTGAACAGCCCCAACTCCTTCAGTCTGTCCTCACAGGAGATTCTATGCTTCAATTTAGTGTAGGAACTTGTCTCTTATCTTTCCTTTGCTTAAAATGTTAATTCTTCAGAGGGCATGATGCTGCTCCATTTACTCCATTTTAAGCAAGTATCTTTTCATGGATAAGTCCTGACAGATTACAATCAGCATTAAGCAATGGTGATAACTAATATTCGTGCTTGTATAAATGTTAAATAATTCCAGTCAGGACTATTAACCCTGCATATAAAATACAGGGCAAATGCACAGGAATTTGCACTCCTGGGAAAAAACTTAATACCTAAAGATCCAAGGTGGAAAAGGCTTTGTGAGTAATCACTTTGAAGGAAGAAAGTAAATTTGTTCTCTAAAAAGTGCAATTTTCTTGGGGATTAGAGGACTAATACAGCCTACAAATGTTACTGAGCAGAGATATCTGCCCAATTTGGCAATGACAATGAATAGGATAGGATAGGATAGAACAGAATAGAACAGAATAGAAATAGAATAGGATAGGATAGAATAGAATAGAATTAACCAGGTTGGAAAAGACCTTCAAGATCATCAAGTCCAACCTATCACCCAAAACCATCTAATCAACTAAACCATGGCACCAAGTGCCTCATCCAGGCTCTGTCCAGCCTGATCTAGGGTAGAGTGTCCCTGCCCATGGCAGGGGGGGTGGAACTACATGATCCTTGTGGTCCCTTCCCAACCCTAACTGAAACTATGAAACTATGAAACTATCCAGGCTCTTCCTAAACACCTCCAGTGATGGTGCCTCCACCAGCCCCCTGGGCAGCACATTCCAATGGCTAATTACTCTTTCTAGGAAGAACTTTCTCCTCACTTTGAGCCTAAACTTCCCCTGGCACAGCTTGAGACTGTGTCCTCTTGTTCTGGTGCTGGTTGCTTGAGAGAAGAGACCCACTCCCTCCTGGCTACAACCTCCCTTCAGGTAGTTGTAGAGAGCAAGAAGGTCTCCCCTGAGCTTCCTCTTCCCCTGGCTAAGCAGCCCCAGCTCCCTCAGCCTCTCCTCATAGGGCTGTGCTCCAAACCCCTCAAACTCCCCCTCTCAAATGATGGGGAGAAAGGTTTAGATATCCATAGAACCTGAAGGAACCCCACTGTTCCATCTGACCTATCAAGGAGTAGAATATATAGCTGAAAGAGAGAACCAGCAGCTGAGCACCATGGCAAGCTGCTGCTTGAGAATGAGATGACAAATGTAAGCACTTAGCTTAAATGCAGTTCCACTGCAACTTCCTGGCCTGAAGATAAACCAGAATTTTTCTAAACAAAGATGCTGTTCAGAGGCACTGTGTCAATATCATTGATCTTCTCATTAAGCAGTTAATTACTGAGAAAGCTAATGCACTAAAGTCCTGAGATGGAGGCATAGCACACAGTCTGATCTGTCAACAGATTTGCACTTCTATATCAGGTAGGTGACTTTGAAAATTCCAGAGGGGGAGAGTTGATTCTGCCACTTTGTTCTGCTCTGGTTAGACCTCACCTGCAGTGCTGTGACCAGCTCTGGAGCCCTCAACACAGGAAGGACTTGGACCTGATGGGGAGGGTCCAGAGGAGGGCCACAAAAACGATCAGGGGGTTGGAACACCTCTGCTATGAGGACAGGCTGAAGGAGCTGGGGGTGTTCAGCCTGGAGAAGAGAAAGCTCCAGGAAGACCTCATAGCAGCCTGCCAGTACCTGAAGAGGGCTGCAAGAAGGCTTCAGAGGGACTGCTTGCAAAGGCCTGCAGTGATAGGATGAGGGACAATGGTTTGAAATGAGAGGAGCTTTAGATTGAATGTTAGGAACAAGTTCAATACCATAAGGGTGGTGGAATACTGCAATGGGTTGCCCAGGAAGGTAGTTGAGGCTCCATACCTGGAGATGAATTCACAGCCAAGCTCAACAAGGCTCTGAGCAACCTGATCTAGTTGAGGATGTTCCTGCTGACTGAAGAGGAGGGTGGATTAGATGACCTTTGGAGGGCTCTTCCACCAGTCTATGATTCTCTGTTTGTTACAAACTCAACCTGGTTATTTACTCACCCAGCACTTAGGGAGCATGTTCAAAATCATCAACTTCTATTCCCACATGGGCTGAAGTAAAGCTGTTGCTCATAAGAAGGAAGAAGGCTGAGTGAGAACTGGTCAGGGTCAGGATGGAGCCAGTCAAGAGCAATGGTTTGAAATCCCTGACAAATGTGGTACCTGGCCTGAGCTCTTCAGGGCAAGCTGAGCTCAGGAAGAATGTGGTCTGGTAAGCTGGGAGCTATACTGTAAGGGCAATCTTTTAGCAACCTCCCAGCCACCCACAGCTAGTCTGACTGTATTTATGCCTGAATTGCTTTTTCTGCTCATTGTGCACACACTTCTCCCATCTGTATCAGCTGTCAATAAGAAAAATGAATTTTGGCTGTATGAGATTAATTACTGCTTTAGAGAGCACTTTGCAAAACCCACCTCCTCCACCTTCCAAACCAGCCCTAACCACTCAAAACACTTCAGAAAGATGAAAGCCACTCCAGGAAGCTCAAGTTTTTTACCTGGCACTTGTTCAGACAGGAGTTCAACTACCTAGAAAAGAATTCTTCTTCCCCAAGGGAAAGGGGAATGAGATGCTACCAGATTCTCTAGCCTGAAATTATCTCCTAGGCTGTCTAAGCTCAGGTGACTCACATGCATCAGCCAGACAGACTAGACTAGACTAGACTAGACTAGAATTAACCAGGTTGGAAAAGACCTTCGAGATCATCGAGTCCAACCTATCACCCAACACCATCTAATCAACTAAACCATGGCACCAAGCACCCCATCCAGGTTCTTCCTAAACACTTCCAGGGATGGTGACTCCACCACCTCCCTGGGCAGCACATTACAATGGGCAATCTCTCTTTCTGTGAAGAACTTCTTCCTCACATCCAGCCTCAGAGATCATCAAGTCCAACCTATTACCTAACACCTCTTGACAACTAAACCATGGCTTCTAGTTGCCACATCCAATCCTTTCTTGAACACCTCCAGGGATGGTGACTCCACCACCTCCCTGGGCAGCACATTCCAATGGCCAATCTCTCTTTCTGTGAAGAACTTCTTCCTCACCTCCAGCCTAAACCTCCCCTGGCACCGCTTGACACTGTGTCCTGTCCTCTTGCTCTGGTTTAAAAGCGGAGGATGTGATTTCTAGTGTAATGCAACGTGGGACACCCACACCAGCTTCTCCTTGTTGCTGTTAGCACTGTGACACTGCTTTTTCCTCCCATTAGACTCCTGGCATGGCTGATGTGTGCAGAAGCTGACTTCTCTACCCATTTATTTCTCCAGGCTGTCCCATCTCTTCCACAGAAAGCGCTGTTTCCAGCAGAACTCTAAGGCACCACACCGGCAGTGAAGTACCTTGGAAGCCACAATAAACAACAGATTGAGTTTGAATCAATTTCCTAGGAAAATATTTAGCAAGGCACAGACATGCAGTGGAAGAAGATACACACACAAACACGTGGCTGAGAGGTGCTGGAAGGCATTCCAGCTATGACAGCAGCGCGGCAGAGCAGCATTAGAAACCAGCTGTATTTTATTTATAGAGGAGACAATCAAATAGAACTGCCCCAGTGGATCACAGCAGTGTCTGTCCAGCTGTCTGCATTATCATCTCCTCAAAGGGATACAATACAGCAACAGGGAAGGCTGGAGCAACTACACAATGAAGGCATGCCCTCAGCCTCAGTAATTTGTAGTTTGCTTGATGATAAGAACGAGATCACTGGGACAGGGACAACTGCATGAGGTTCAACATGGCAAAGTGCATCCAGGCTGAGGACAGAGTGGGTTGAGAGCAGCTCTGAAGAAAGGTTTGGGTGCACTGGTTGATGGGAAGCTCACTGTGAGCCAGCAGTGTCCTCATGCAGCCCAGCAGGCAGCTGTGTGCTGGGCTGCAGCAAGAGGAGTGTGGCCAGCAGGGCAAGAGAGGGGATTCTGTCCCTCGACTCTTGTGAGGCCCCACCTCGAATACTGTGTTCAGGTCTGGTGTCCCCAGCATAAGAAGGACACAGAGCTGCTGGAGTGTGGCCAGAGGAGGGCCACAAAGATGATCCAAGGGCTGGAGCACCTCTGCTATGAAGATAGGCTGAGGGAGCTGGAGTTGCTCAGAAGAGAAGACTCAAGTGGGGAAACCTTAGAGCTGCCTTCCAGTACCTGAAGGGATCCTACAGGAAGGCTGCAGAGGGACTTTGCATCAGGGTTTCTAGAATTATGACGAGGGGGAATGGTTTGAAGCTGAGGGAGACTAGGTTTAGACAAGAGCTTAGGAAAAAGTTCTTCAGTACAAGGCTGGTGAGACACTGGAGCAGGCTGCCCAGGGAGGCTGTAGATGCCTCCTCCCTTGGGGTCTTCAGGGCCAGGTTGGATGAGGCCTTGAGCAGCCAAGTCTAGCTGAAAGGTGTCCCTGCCCATGGTGGGGAGGCTGGAGTAGATGATTCCCTAAGGTCCCCTCCAAGCCAGGGCCTTCTATGAAATCTTGCACAGCAGAGCAAACACCACTGTATGCTTACTGGCTCTGAAATGTGGTAAGCTGAGACAGGAGGAAAAAAGAATTGCTCATTACCTTTCTTACACTGGCAATATATTCCTGGAGGAGAAAAAGAATGATCTGTTAAAAGAGAATGATCCTGCCAGCTGTCCTAGAGAAGGGGTTACAGAGGCAAAGATGTCATTACTGCTAAGAATATTTTAATTACTCCAGCCTGACTGCTAAAAATCAAATACAGGAACTACAAAGCTTAAAGCAGACAAAGAAAAATAGCAAGATCATAATATGCCAGCAACCTGAGATCTTGCTCCTTTCCCAGGATTATGCTTTTCTAATGTGTGTCTAAATGTGGCAGCAATTGTTCACTCCTGTGGGCCCAGAATTAACCTCTGAAGAGCTGCAAATGCTGTATCATTGGCCAGAAATGAGAGTCAAATTCATCCTGTCTCAGCCTAATGTTGTGCCAAGAATCAAGTTGTTCTAATGAACACAACCTGTAGATGACAAACCCTCTGCACACCACTCACCTCCAACTTTAATAGCAGTGATGTAAAATCAATACCACCTGATTAACCCACCCACCAAATAACCACACAGCACAAAGAGTCCCAGTGTGTGCACAGCACAATCCCAGTGTGTGATATTAGAACCACAGAATCATAGAATGGTTAGGGTTGGAAGGCCCATCCAGTTCCACCCCCCCTGCCATGGGCAGGGACACCTCACACTACAGCAGGTTGCTCACAGCCACATCCAGCCTGGCTGCAAAAACCTCCAGGGATGAGGCTTCCACCACCTCCCTGGGCAACCTGTGCCAGTCTCTCACCACCCTCATGGGGAAGAACTTCTTCCTAACATCCAAGCTGAATCTACCCATTTCTAGTTTTGTTCCATTCCCCCTAGTCCTATCATTACCTGACACCCTAGAAAGTCCCTCAGTATCAGAACCTGGATGTTAGAAAGACAGAAAGGTGGAAAATATTTCTTATCTAAGCCAAAATGCCCTCTGGCTCCAAGTGCCTGCCTTTCCCTTCCTCTGCAAAACCACATCCAGGCTGCACAGCAGCTATGGACCCAACTCTTCTACATTCCAGACAAAAAGCACATCTGAAATATTTAGTACAAGGCACTAGTGGGAGGAATCTTGTTACAGCCTTCTTAAATGTGAATTTGTTCTTTGTTCTCAGAATCAGCACCCATACCTTTAATCACTTCTCATTATTGCTATAATTACTAATGTCATTAATCAAGTCACAGGAAACAGTCTAGACTATTTAACTCCAGACTGCATTGCTACACACTAATCCAATCAAAATGGAGCCAGAAAATCACAGAATCAACCAGGTTGGAAAAGACCTCAGAGATCATCAAGTCCAACCTATTACCTAATACCTAACACCTCCTGAGAACTAAACCATGGCACCAAGTGCCACATCCAAGCCTTTTATTGAACACCTCCAGGGAAGGTGACCCCACCACCTCCCTGGGCAGCACATTCCAATGGCGAATGACTCTCTCGGTGAAGAACTTTCTCCTCACCTCCAGCCTAAACTTCCCCTGGCACAGCTTGAGACTGTGTCCTCTTGTTCTGGTGCTGGTTGCCTGGAAGAAGAGACCAACCCCTTCCTGGCTACAACCTCCCTTCAGGTAGTTGTAGAGAGCAAGAAGATCTCCCCTGAGCCTCCTCTTCTCCAGGCTAAACAACCCCCAGCTCCCTCAGCCTCTCCTCACAGGGCTGTGCTCGAGGCCTCTCCCCAGCCTCATTGCCCTTCTCTGGACACGTTCAAGAGTCTCAATGTCCTTCTTAAACTGAGGAGCCCAGAGGTTGTTGTGACCCAGGTGGAGGACCTGGCACTTGGCCTTGTTCAACTTCATACAATTAGCCTTGGCCCATGGGTCTAACCTGTCCAGGTCCTGCTGCAAAGCCTCCCTACCCTCAGCCTTTCCTCACAGGGCTGTGCTCCAGTCCTCTCCCCAGCCTCACTGCCCTTCTCTGGTCATGTTAAAGTGTCTCAATGTCCTTCTAAAATTGAGGAGCCCAGAACTGGACCCAGTACTCAAGGTGTGGCCTAACCAGTGCTGAGTACAGGGGCAGGTGCTTCTGCATACAATAAATCAGGGACAGGACTTTGGCCCACAGGAAGAAGAGTGTGAGTGTGGGAAGAGGTCAAAGAAGCAAGTCAGTGGAGAAGGTCTGCATTTCCTCAGGGACACAAATATTTACTAGGGCTAAGCTCTCAAGCACTTCCTGCAGAAACAGAAGCAGCATGAATTTCACTTTCTTCACTACTACCCTTCAGGAAGGAAGAAGGCTCAATAAGATAAGTAAGTTTGTAAACAAGCCCTTCAAGCTCTTTCATCTTCAGTTCCACTTGGAGGAAGTGTTCTTTCTTGGCCTTTATTTTTCATGTGCTGAAAATAGGCATTTGCTACAAGATGCACATCACATATTTGATGTGCATGCCTGTGTTATTAAATCCAGCCATGGGGATGTATCCTTGTGCCTAGTCTGATAATATACTTGAAAAATACCTGCAGAGTATTAGGAAAAATTAGAATTAGGTTTAAAAAAGTGAGAAAAGTATTTTAAAAAGAGCCTGGCTGAGGCACTTGGTGCCATGGTTTAGTTGATTAGATGGTGTTGGGTGACAGGTTGGACCTGATGATCTCAAAGCTCTCTTCCAGCCTGGTTAATTCTGCATTCTGTATTCTAAACTGAACTGACCAACCATCCAGAAAGAGTGCTACTTCTCACATCCCTCAGAGAACCTCAAAGCATGTAATTTAAAACACAAATGCTGCCTTGGTAGAGGGTATGAAGTGACATAGAATCACAGACCTCCAAATGTTCAACCCCCCTGCTGTCAGCAGGGACATCCTCCAGGGGATCAGGTTGCTGAGAAACCTGTCAAGCCTGACCATGAATATCTCCAGGGATGAGGCTTCCACCACCTCCCTGGGCAACCTGTGTCAGTGTCTCACCACCCTCATGGGGAAGAACTTCTTCCTAACATCCAGTCTGAATCTATCCATTTCTAGTTTTGTTCCATCCCCCCCGGTCCTTTCACTCCCTGACACCCTCAAAAGTCCCTCCCCAGCTTTCCTGTAGCCCCCTGCAGATACTGGAAGGCCACAATTAGGTCTCCTCAGAGCCTTCTCTTCTCCAGACTGAACAGCCCCAACTCCCTCAGTCTGTCCTCATAGGAGAGCAGCTCCAGCCCTCTGCTCATCCTCATGGGCCTTCTCTGGACACCTTCCAGCCCCTCCAGATCCTTCCTGTCCTAGGGGCTCCAGAACTGGACACAGTGCTCCAGGTGGGGTCTCACCAGGGCAGAGCAGAGGGAGAGAATTACCTCCCTGGACCTGCTGGCTGTGCCCATTTTAGGTGTGGTGTTGGAACAGGGAGAATGTGGGTGCACTTCACAGGACACAGAAGGTCTAGTGTGTAGTAAAGTAGAAGTCAAGATGAAGTTTATGAAACTCATTGTGGGTTTGTGGAGGGTTTGGGTTGGTATTGTTTGGGGTTTTTTTTCACTGTGCTGACACTTGTTTAGGATAAAGGTCAACATCTGGGTCAGCTGGAACAGGAATTTCATAGTTTCAGTTAGGGTTGGAAGGGACCACAAGGATCATCTAGTTCCAACCCCCCTGCCATGGGCAGGGACACCCACACTAGATCAGGCTGGCCAGAGCCTCATCCAGCCTATTTTTTTTAATTTGATGTTGGATAGGTTGTTTGGTGGTTGTTTATTAATAGTGACTTACTAGCAAGAAGGATGGATGTGAGCATCATCAGCAAGCAGATGCCAAAGGCTGGATATGAGATTTCTTCCATATGAAATGGAAGAATGTTGGAGGTTATCTCCTGCCATGAGTGCAGAAACTGCTCCTCCCTCCTCCTCATCAAATCAAAAAGAAAACAAAGGAAATCCTATTAATGTGGGAGAGGAAAAACAAAAGAGGAAGTTTAGAAGAGGTGGTTTTTTTTTTGGCCTTTTTTCTTAGTTTGGGAAGATGCTAAAAGAAAGGGATCACAGACACCACAGATTTATGACCACCAAGTTAGTGGCACCCTCTAAAATGTAAGCACCAAACTGGAGATGATTTCCCCTTTCCTCAAGTTTCCCTTTGTTGGTTTAGAGGCAAGGGATGCAAGACAAAAAAAAACACCCTGAGAGAAGAGCAAATGAAGAAAGCTGCACAAAAGATACTTTTGCTAACAGGATAATGGAATTATTCTAGATTCATGAGAGGAGAATCTCCATACAGAACTGAGTAAGACTTGCTGTATTTGTAATTGATGTCTATTGATTGGGGAAGAAATGACAGCAGGGTTCTGCACATTGGCCACAGCAACCCCATGCAGTGCTACAGGCTGGGGTCAGAGTGGCTGGAGAGCGGCCAGGCAGAGAGGGAACTGGGGGTGCTGGTCCATGGGAGGCTGAACATGAGCCTGCAGTGTGCCCAGGCAGCCAAGAAGGCCAATAGCAGTGTGGCCAGCAGGAGCAGGGAGCTCATTCTGCCCCTGTACACTGCACTGGTTTGGCCACAACTTGAGTCCTGTGTCCAGTTCTGGGCTCCATTCTATTCCATTCTATTCCACTCTACCCTACCCTACCCTACCCTACCCTACCCTACCCTACCCTACCCTACCCTACCCTATCGTATCCTATCCTATTCCATTCCATTCCATTCATGAGGTGTTGGGTGATAGGTTGGACTTGATGATCTCAAAGGTCTTTTCCAATCTGGTTAATTCTACTCCATTAAATTCCATTCCATTCCATTCCATTCCATTCCATTCCATTCCATTCCATTCCATTCCATTCCATCCCATCCCATCCCATCCCACTCCACTCCACTCCACTCCACTCCACTCCACTCCACTCCACTCCACTCCACTCCACTCCACTCTATCCTGTCCTATTCCATTCCAGTCATGAGGTGTTGGGTGATAGGTTGGACTTGATGATCTCTGAAGTCTTCTCCAACCTTACTGATTCTGTGATTCTATGATAATCAAGGTTGCTAAGGAAGAAGGAGGACTTCTCAGCAAGGTGGATAAGGGATGCTGCCTCTAGAGCTGAGCACTAGGGAAGCAAAGACAGCAGAGGAGTGCAAAGCGGTGCCTGATGAAGAAGTGCCCCAGATTTCACTACCATGATGTTAGCATATCCAGGTCCATGACTCCAGGATGCAATGGGGCTGCAAGCTCCTCTGAAGACATGTCCAGCAGCGAGAAGTACTCCAGCTCTGCCTGACTTACCTCCCATGATTTTAGACTGGCAGTTGATAAACTCTGGTTTCTTGTCTGTAAGGTAGCGCTGACAAGTGTGGTGCAGAACCTGAAAGAATGTGCATTTTTCTGAAGCTGTGCTTGCCACCCACTGGTCAAAAGCATTTTCAAAGAGCAGATCAAATTCTGGGGAATCCTAGAAGGGAAAAAACAAAACAACCAACAAAACAACACATTCCTATTATTAAGGGCTTACAAATGATTAGCAGAAGGATACAGAGATATGATTCTTTAAAAGGCATTAGGCTGGGAGGAAAAGCAAACAGGTCATGAACCTCCAGACCATCCTGGCATCATTTTTTCTTTACATATTTTTGAATGAAAAAACCAAAACCCACCCCAAAACAGGTGAAGGAAGCCTTTCTGCAAGGATTTTTTGAGGAAGGAATATGCAGATGTTGATAAAAAAATATCCCCAAACAACAAATAACAACCATTAGTAAGTTGGCAGACAATACTAAGTTGGGAGCAGGTGTTGTTCTGTTAGAGGGTAGGAGGGCTCTGCAGAGGGACCTGGACAGGCTGGGCAGATGGGAGGAGTCCAACAGGATGGCATTCAACAAGTCCAAGTGCCAGGTGCTGCACTGTGGCCACAAGTCTATGCAGTGTTACAGGCTGGGGACAGAGTGGCTGGAGAGCAGCCAGGCAGAAAGGGACCTGGGGGTAGTGGTTGACAGCAGCTGAACATGAGCCAGCAGAGTGCCCAGGTGGCCAAGAAGGCCAATGGCATCCTGGCCTGCATCAGGAACAGTGTGGCCAGCAGGAGCAGGGAGGTCATTCTGCCCCTGGACACTGCACTGGTTAGGCCACACCTTGAGTCCTGTGTCCAGTTCTGGGCTCCATAGTTTAAGAAGGACATTGAGATACTTGAAAGTGTCCAGAGAAGGGCAACAAAGCTGGGGAGGGGTCTGGAGCACAGCCCTGTGAGGAGAGGCTGAGGGAGCTGGGGTTGCTTAGCCTGAAGAAGAGGAGGCTCAGGGGAGACCTTCTTGCTCTCTACAACTACCTGAAGGGAGGTTGTAGCCAGGTGGGGGTTGGTCTCTTCTCCCAGGCAATCAGCACCAGAATAAGAGGACACAGTCTCAAGCTGTGCCAGGGGAGGTTTAGGCTGGAGGTGAGGAGAAAGTTCTTCCCAGAAAGAGTAATTGGCCATTGGGATGTGCTGCCCAGGGAGGTGGTGGAGTCCCTGTCCCTGGAGGTACTAAAAAAAGGATTGGATGTGGCACTTGGAGCCATGGTTTAATTTGTCATGAGATGTTAGGTATGAGGTAATAGGTTGGACTTGATGACCTCTGAGGTCTTTTCCAACCTGGCTGGTTCTATAATTCTAAGGACCTGAGGATTATGCTACAAAAAAATGCAAGGCCCACAATGTTTCACAAACTTGAACCTCAGTAACCCTCACACAGCTGCATGCCAAAATGAACCTCAAGAGGCTTACAGCTGAAAAAAAAGCACACAAAGTTCTTATTTTTGCTTTTATAAAGAAGAGAAGAGAGTAGGAAGAAAAGCAGGGAAAGGCAGGTGGAAAACAAACCTCATGACTCTGAGCTTGGGCTTGCTCTTATCTTTCCCATTAAACCTATTTCACATATTCTATTCCATTCTTTCTTTTGAGAATTTGCACACAAAACTTGTATCTTAGCTTCCCAGATGTCTTTCCATCAGTGCAAGAATGCACAAATCAGTCACAAAGGGAGCTCAGATTTCCTGTTCGTGTGCCAGCCCCGTTCCAACTCACCCGGTTCGGGTCTATGCCATTGACCTGGCGAAGCTGCTCAAGCATCCACTGCGTTCTCCTGACGAAAGAGGTAGAGCCTTCAAACTGCTTCACCTTTTGTAATAGAGGCTTGAGCTGGTTTCTTGTTGGTCACTGAGCACAGAAAAGGAAAAAAAAAACACACAAACAAACAAAAAACCATACAGTAATGTTTCAGCAACATGCCTTTTAGTTCACTGTATCAGGAGGTGGCTTGCTGGGGTTCTCTCTGGAATGTCCCATGAGCTGGGGGTGCTGGTTGATAGGAGGCTGAACATGAGCCAGCAGTGTGCCCAGGTGGCCAAGAGGGCCAATGGCATCCTGGCCTGGATCAGGAATAGCGTGGCCAGCAGGAGCAGGGAAGTCATTCTGCCCCTGTACTCAGCACTGGTTAGGCCACACCTTGAGTCCTGTGTCCAGTTCTGGGCCCCTCAGTTTAAGAAAGATGTTGAGATGCTGGAAGGTGTCCAGAGAAGGGCAACAAAGCTGGGGAAGGGTCTGGAGCACAGCCCTGTGAGGAGATGCTGAGGGAGCTGGGGGCTGCTTAGCCTGGAGAAGAGGAGGCTCAGGGGAGACCTTCTTGCTGTCTACAACTACCTGAAGGGAGTTGTAGCCAGGTGGGGATTGGTCTCTTCTCCCAGGCATCCAGCACCAGAACAAGAGGACACAGTCTCAATCTGTGCCAGGGGAGGTTTAGGCTGGATGTTAGGAAGAAGTTCTTCATAGAAAAAAAGATTGGCCATTGGAATGTGCTGCCCAGGGAGGTGGTGGAGTCACCATCCCTGGAGGTGTTTAGGAAGATCCTGGATGGGGTGCTTGGTGCCATGGTTGAGTTGATGAGATGGTGTTGGGTGATAGGCTGGACTTGATGATCTTGAAGGTCTTTTCCAACCTGGCTAATTCTGTATTCTACAGAATAACTCACAACAGTATTGGTATCTCAGTTGTCTTTGGACATCTCAGTTACCTTTGGTAGAAATTCAGTCTTTATTCAGCTGCTGGACCCTCTCTGACAAATGACACTTCTCTCCTTTTAGGTCTCCAGACTCATTGTGCACAGGCAACCTGATCTAGCTGTCACCTTTTTGCATCCTGGTAGTTAGCCTTAGGAAAAGTTAGCCTTTCTAGAACCTTCAGCGAATCAGCTACCCACAAACCCAGCAAACAGGCTTCAAAACCTTCATTTAGTCCCTGACAGTTTGACAGTAGTGTAGCAGTCCTTACAACTTGGAGACACTCTATGGCAGCTGGGAGAAGCATTCTCACGAGCTGCTTATTACGGTGCTTTGCAAAGCCGAGCATTCGCCCACAAGTCCCTGAGTGGGTGTTACCTTGCAGCAAGTGTGGAGAGAGGGTTTTCTTCTTAAATCTGAAAAAATATTGAGAGCAATTACAGGCTCCTAACCATATTCTCTCTCTGACAAGTCATTCAGATGTGTTTACTAAAAATCTGTCACAATCAAAGGAAGGAGAGAAGTCCTCCCCCTTCGCAGGGTGAGAAACTAGCCACTGTTTCCAGCACTTCACAGAATCACAGAATGTTAGGGGCTGGAAGGGACCTCCCAAAGCCCATCCAGCCCAAGTCCACTACCAGAGCAGGATCACCTAGGGCAGGTCACACAGGAAGGCATACAGGTGGGTTTTGAATGTCTCCAGAGAAGAAGACTCCACAACCTCTCTGGGCAGCCTGCTCCTGGGCTCTGACACCCTCACAGGGAAAACATTTTACCATATGTTCCTATGGAACCTCCAGCTTGCACCCAGTGCCCCTTGTCCTATCATTGGACATCCCTGAGCAGAACCTGGCTCCATCCTTGTGACACTGCCCTTCACATCTGTATCAACATGAATGAGGTCACCCCTCAGAGTCCTCTGCTTCAAGCTAAAGAGCCCTCAGCTCCCTCAGTCTCTCCTCATAAGGAAGATGTTCCACTGCCTTTGGCATCTTTATGGCTCTGCATTGGACTCTCTCAAGCAGTTCCCTGAGGTCCTTCTTGAACTGAAGGGCCCAAACTGGACACAATATTCCAGGGCAAAGCAGAGGGGGAGGAGAACCTCGGTTAACCCACTAACCATACCCCTTCCAATACACCCCAGGATGCCAGTGGCCTTCCTGACCACAAGGACCCATTGCTGGCTTGTGGTCATCCAATATGCAGACTAAAACAAAAAATCCTGGGATTTTTAAGAGGCTGAACAATGGAAGCAGGAGATAATTGGTGAAGCACACACCTCAAAAGCTACAAAGTAAGACATCCACATCCAAGTTTTATGAACTGAATTGGCCTTTTGAAGGGTAATTAATCATCCTAGGCAAGGCCAACTGAGCTAATGACTCAGGTTCCCTGAGTTAAGCTCTCTGGACAGAAATTGCATACTAATGTCTGTATTGAAACAGGTCATCAGATTAGCTTTTGAATAGTGTCTCATGCAGACTTGGCCTGATGGAGCTCACCTCATGAAAAAACCCCAACCAACCAAAACCCAAATCAACCAACCAAACAAAGAAACCAAAACCCAACAGAAAAAGACAACCACTCTTTCTCTGTGGTAAGCATAAGATGTACCAAAACTGTTCCACATCTAACCTATGTATCTGCTTTGCAAAACAAAGTAAAACCTCAACTCAAACCAAGCAAACAAAAAAGCCAGACCAGAAATAAAGCCATGTCTACTGAAAGCACTACTGCTTTAATGAACAGCTTACTACGAATTATTTGGCTGGAAGTGTGTTTTGCACAACTGAACTGCATCAATTTCCCACCAGAAAACAGTCAGCCAATGTATAAATGAATTGCCAGTGCACAAAGAGGGAGGTAAAGGAAACTCACACAGAGCAAAGAGTGTTTTCTTTAAGGCAACATCCACAGTGGTCCTGGACACAGTGCCCTAACATCAGTCTTTGAGAAGGGAAAAACAACTATTTTCTTATGACGATGCTGTGTATGAGTAACACACTTACATTCATAGCTAAATTGAAAGCAAGTGGGAGGGATAAAGAAAGAAATTGTTTCTCAGATGCTTATTTCCTCTACCTTTGAAGGTTAAAACTAAAGGTGTTTTCAAGCAGATGAATGAATCACAGAATCAACCAGCTTGGAAAAGACCTCAGAGATCATCAAGTCCAACCTATTACCTAACACCTCCTGATCAACTAAACCATGGCTTCAAGTGCCACATCCAATCCTTTCTTGAACACCTCCAGGGATGGTGACTCCACCACCCCCCGGGCAGCACATTCCAATGGCCAATTACTCTTTCTGGGAAGAACTTTCTCCTCACCTCCAGTCTAAACTTCCCCTGGCACAGCTTGAGACCAACCCCCACCTGGCTACAACGTCCCTTCAGGGAGTTGTAGAGAGCAAGAAGGTCTCCCCTGAGCCTCCTCTTCTCCAGGCTAAGCAACCCCAGCTCCCTCAGCCTCTCCTCACAGGGCTGTGCTCCAGACCTCTCCCCAGCCTCGTTGCCCTTCTCTGGACACCATCAATGCAACAGTTTGAAAGGAGAAAGAAGCCCAATGAACTGAAGATAAAACATGAAAACACAGACTACAGAAATCAAGGATCTGAAATATTTAAAAGAGGTTCACTCTGTCTCAGAAGTTCTGTAACTAGGACAGTGGATAGTGTGAACAGCAGGTGTGCCCCCTAAGCTTACAGTCATGCTGTGCTCGTTGGTGGAAGAGCTCTAATGCAGTGCAGCTACCTGCTGTCCTGGTGGGCGGTTGCACAGAGGACAGTAGTCCTACTGCAATCCAATTAAAAGTAAGTTATTCCCACAAACAGTCTGTGGTAGTTTTAGGCTGTGCTTTGTCCCATGTACAGCTAGGTAGGGAAGGGAGCAGGGAGGGGGGAAGCTATTAGTAGCCCCCTGGTTTGGCCAGGGGGGTTCTTGTGCTGTTTATAAATGGTACCTATAAAGAGAAATATAGTTTACTTTGTGCATATTCACTGTATTTCATATTTTAGATTGTAGTTTTGCTTTCCAACTGAGCTGGGCTGGCAATTTTATGTTGGGGGCAATTTTCAACCCACCACACAGTCACATATCAGGACAAGAAAAGTCAATGGTACACGATGGCACCTGGCCTGCATCAGGAATAGTGTGGCCAGCAGGAGGAATGGAGCAAAACTAGAAATGGGTAGATTCAGATTGGTTGTTAGGAAGAAGTTGCTCCCCATGAGGGTGGTGAGAGACTGGCACAGGTTGCCCAGGGAGGTGGTGGAAGCCTCATCCCGGCAGGTTTTGAAGGCCAGGCTGGATGTGGCTGTGAGCAACCTGCTGTAGTGTGAGGTGTCCCTGCCCATGGCAGGGGGGTTGGAACTGGATGATCCTTGAGGTCCCTTCCAATCCTGACAATTCTATGATTCTAAGTTCCTATCATCCATTCCCCCACCTGAAGACAGACTACTCTAAGTCCTGCCTCTCTCCCTGCATATCAATTGCTCCCTTCCAACTTGGTAACACTTTTAAACTTAAGGGAAGCACAACTCATCCTGTTGCCCTAGTCATAGACCAGGGCATGACCCAGGCTAGGCTCCAAGAGCAGCCTCTGCATCCTGTCACCCATGGCTGGCCAGTTAAGCTCTGAACCACTGAGGAGACACAGAACCACACCTTCCAGCCCTGTGGGCCTCCCAGCTCTTGCCCTGAGCCCAACAGTCCCACCTCTGCAATGAAAATTATCAAATCTGCCTGCAAGAAGGGAAATGCAGGGCATGAAAAGCTGTGCTACACTTTTCCATGACTGCCTTCCCATGTGATAACTGAGTGATATTAGCTTTGTGTGGTTTTTTTTCCCCCTATAAGCATATACTTGAAGTTATGATCTATAAATATGACCAGTTCTAAAGAGATGCACAAGCTGCAAAGCAAATTCTGACAGCACAGCTTTCTCATCCCATGGCATTTTACTCTCATGACTGTTTTATTCAGTCCTTTGGAGTGCCCTGGGAGTAGCAGTGTGGATCTCCTGTATTGTGTTGTGTGTTTAAAAGAATCTCTGGAAACATGCTTGGTATGGAAAACACATTTGCTTTCTTCCAAGCCAGACACCAGAAGAATCAAAGGTGACCAATCAAAGGAGATGAAAGTAATGATTCTCACTTCTTCAAAATGGGAGTCCCTGGATGAGGCTTTCCTGGGGAATTTGCTCATGAGGGAGATTAATCTGGGAAGTTAAAAATCAAATGCAATTTTCTTCACAGCAAGATGTTGTTGCAATCCTGCTACACTTTAATGCTGAAGTTTGGGAGAGATCATCAAGAAATTTATGACCAAGCAGCAAAAATTCAGCAATGCATATCCAGAGCAGGGATAAAATCAGTTTAGTTTTACCATGTTCTCTAAATGTCTTAATTTTACCAGCATCCTAGCTCTGATGGAATGCATTTGTCATTAAAGTGAAGTCAGAATAAACAGACATTACCTAACTCAGTTTTCAGGGGAAAAAAAACCCCAACAACAAAAAAAGTCTGACACTGATAGCAGTGACAGCCTTAAGAATCATAGAATCATAGAGTTGTTAGGGTTGGAAGAGACCTCAAGGATCAGCCAGTTCCAACCCCCCTGCCATGGGCAGGGACACCTCACACTACAGCAGGTTGCTCACAGCCACATCCAGCCTGGCTGCAAACACCTCCAGGGATGAGGCTTCCACCACCTCCCTGGGCAACCTGTGCCAGGCTCTCACCACCCTCATGGGGAAGAACTTCTTCCTAACATCCAATCTGAATCTACTCATTTTCTACTTTTGTTCCATTCCCCCCAGTCCTATCACTCCCTGACACCCTCAAAAGTCCCTCCCCAGCTTTCTTGTAGCCCCCTTCAGATACTGGAATGCTACAATTAGGTCTCCTCAGAGACTCCTCTTCTCCAGACTGAACAGCCCCAACTCTCTCAGTCTGCCCTCCTAACAGAGAAGCTCCAGCTCTCTGATCATCCTCGTGGCCATTCTCTGGACACCTTCCAGCATCTCCAGATCCTTCCTGTAATAAGGACTCCAGAACTGGACACAGTACTCCAGGTGGGGTCCCAGCAGAGTGGAGTAGAGGGGCAGAATCATCTCCCTCGACCTGCTGGCTGTGCTTCTCTTGCTGCAGCCCAGGCTCTGGTTGGCTTTCTGGGCTGCAAGCACTCACTGCTGGCTCATGTTGAGCTTCTCAACCACATGCACTCCAAGGCCTTTTCTCCAGGGCTGCTCTCAAGCCAGTCCCTGCCCAGCCTGTATTGGTGCTTGGGTTTGCCCTGACCCAGATGCACCCAGAAGCACCCCAAACATTCAAGAGGAGATTTAGCCTAAACCTAATACCTTCCTCTTCCTCCAGGGAAGTTTTTCTGCTTGTTCCATTTCCATTCCAGAGGTTTGAAGAAGCTTCTATTGCATACAACACTCAGACTTCCCCAGTGTTTGCAGTTTCGTGGCAGACTGGCATTACTTTGTCTAAACATGCTGGAGGTCCGCCACTGCCACCTGCTTGTTTATTCAACATGGAATCACAGACTGGAAACAGACTTCTTAAGGTCATCTTGAAGCAGGGCAAACAACAGCGTTCAGTGATGCTGCCTAATGGCCAAACACAGTAAACCCCAGTGTGAAACTTTCCCATAGTCATGTAGATTTGGTTTTTTCAACTTTTCCCTTCTAACCAAGTGGGATTTCCTCAGCTGTGGCTTGTTAACTTCTCCTCCTCCTTTTACACTGCAGACATCTAAGAAGGATCTAGTTCTGCCTTTTCAACAAGCATAAGCCATAAGGGAGTGGAGGGCTGCAATGATATTCCCCCATAGCTTGCCTTCTGATCTTTTCTAAACAAACCCAGTTTTGTCAGCCTTTCCTCCTGCCATATGCTACAGCTTCCCAAATACCTTAGCTAACTCGTGCTAGACTCTGAAGTTGAACAGTAGGTGCCTTGCACTGGGAGGCTGAAAGTAGGTTTCCAGATGCAGCCCCATATGCTCAGAATCGCTGCTGCTACCTGCAGGCTACGCTCCTGCTAATGGAGCTCAACACGCAGTTCGTCTGCACTGCTGCAAGGGTGGCCAACTGACACTTGTCCAGCCTGACTTTCTCAAGAGGCTACTCCTGGCTCAGTCCGTCAGCCAGCCCCCAACTGAGCTATGGATTATTCCAGCCCAGGTATCAGGTTTCACATTTATCTTGGCCGAATGGCATCCCAAGCATTGATACAGGCTGGGCAGGGACTGGCTTGAGAGCACCCCTGGAGAAAAGGACTTGGGGGAGCTGGGGGATGAGAAGCTAAACATGAGCCACCAGTGAACACTTGCAGCCCAGAAAGCCAGTCACATCCTGGGCTGCATCATGAGAAGCACAGCCAGCAGGGCAAGGGAGGTGATTTTCCCCTCTACTCTGCTCTGCTGACACCCTACCTGGAGCACTGTGTCCAGTTCTGGAGCTCCTAGTACAGGAAGGATCTGGAGGTGCTGGAGGGTGACCAGAGAAGGGCCACAAGGATGATCAGAGGGCTGGAGCTGCTCTGCTATGAGGACAGACTGAGGGACTTGGGGCTATTCAGTCTGGAGAGGAAAAGGCTCAGAGGAGAGATTGTTGTAGTCTTCCAGTATCTGAAGGAGGCTACAAGAAAGCTGGGGAGGGACTTTTGAGGGTGTCAGGGAGTGATAGAACTGGGGGGAATGGAACAAAACTAGAAATGGGGAGATTCAGATTGGATGTTAGGAAGAAGTTCTTCCCCATGAGGGTGGTGAGAGACTGGCACAGGTTGCCCAGGGAGGTGGTAGAAGCCTCATCCCTGCAGGTTTTGAAGGCCAGGCTGGATGTGGCTGTGAGCAACCTGCTGTAGTGTGAGGTGTCCCTGCCCATGGCAGGGGGGTTGGAACTAGATGATCCTTGAGGTCCCTTCCAACCCTGACAATTTTATGATTCTAAGTTCCTATCATCCATTCCCCCACCTGAAGACAGACTACTCTAAGTCCTGCCTCTCTCCCTGCATATCAATTACTCCATTCCAACTTGGTAACACTTTTAAACTTAAGGGAAGCACAACTCATCCTGTTGCCCTAGTCATAGACCAGGGCATGACCCAGGCTAGGCTCCAAGAGCAGCCTCTGCATCCTGTCACCCATGGCTGGCCAGTTAAGCTCTGAACCACTGAGGAGACACAGAACCACACCTTCCAGCCCTGTGGGCCTCCCAGCTCTTGCCCTGAGCCCAACAGTCCCACCACTGCAATGCAAAGTATTAAATCTGCCTGCAAGAAGGGAAATGCAGAGCATGAAAAGCTGTGCTACACTTTTCCATGACTACCTTCCCATGTGATGACTGAGTGATATTAGCCTTACTTGAGATTCCATTACAAGCACCAATACATCAATTGACTGCTGCAATGCAAAACAGTGAGCTGGAGATCTTCTGTCTTTTGGTGTCCATTTTACAGAATTATTTATGTCCATCCTTTACCCTCAGCAATGTTCTATTTTAGCATTACTTAATTATTGAAGCCTCAGGGCCTAACACATAAAACCAGACTATATAAGCACAGAATGGATTGACTTGGAAGGGAGCACCAAAGGTCATCTAGTCTAAGCCCCCTGCAGTAAGCAGGGACATCCTCCACTCTATCAAGTAGCTCACAGACTTGTCAAGCTTCACCTTCCTAACATCCAATCTAAATCTCTTCTCTCATTTCAAACCCTTGTCCCTCATCCTATCACTCCAGGCCTTTAGAAACACTCCCTCTGTAGCCTTCTTGTAGCCCCCTTCAGGTACTGGCAGGCTGCTCAGAGGTCTTTCTTCTCCAGGCTGAACATCCCCAGCTCCCTCAGCCCATCCTTGTAGCAGAGGTGTTCCATCCCCCTCCTAATTTTTGTGGCACTCCTCTGGACCCTCTCCCTCAGGTCCATGTCCTTCCTGTGCATAGGGCTCCAGAGCTGAGTGTAGAACTCCAGGTGAGGTCAACAATGCCAAATTTAGTGTCGAAAGGACCTAGCAGTGAGCAGAACTGCAAACAAAATCTAATTTGCAGTTTCAATTTAAGTAAGATTTACATTAAGCTTCTACTGAAAGCTTGAGTGTACTCTGAAAGTACATAGAAACAACACAGCTAACAATCATTTGATTCAACTTAGCAGGTGTCAGCACTTTCTTCTGATCAGATGCTGGATTGTTAACGTTTATGTCACAGCCATTTTCGTGTGTGTGCTGGTTACTCTGGAAAAACTGCAAGCACTTCAAAGTGCAGGGATTAAGTAAAAGAAAACCTCAACAATGGTTTTACCAAATTACCCATCCCTCCACTTAGAACCACAGAATGGTCTGGGCTGGAAAGGACCTCCAAAGGTCAGCTGGTCCAACCCCCTCTGCAGTCAGCAGGGACACGAGCCAGCAATGTGCTCTTGTGGCCAGGAAGGCCAATGCCATTCTGGGGTGGATTAGAAGGGATGTGACCAGTAGGTTGAGAGAGGTTCTCCTCCCTCCTCTGCTCTGCACTGCTGAGGCCACATCTGGAATAGTGTGTCCAGTTCTGGGCCACTCAATTCAGGAAAGACAGTGAACTGCTTGAGAGAGTGCAGCACAGAGCCACAAAGAGGATTAAGTGAGTGGAATATCTTCCTTATGACGAGAGACTGAGGGAGCTGAGGGCCCTTTAGCTTGGAGGAGAGGGGACTGAGAGGTGACCTCATCAATGCTTATAAATATGTAAAGGGTAAGTGCCAAGAGGCTGGAGCCAGGCTCTGCTGGAAATGCAGTGGTGGAAGCTGAGGCAGAGGAAGTTTCATGGAAATATGAGGATTTTTTTTTCCCTGTGAGGGTGACAGAGCCCTGGAGCAGGCTGCCCAGGGGGGTTGTGGAGTCTCCCTCTCTGGAGATATTCAAAACTCTCCTGGATGTGTTCCTGTGTGATCTGCTCCAGGTGACCCTGCTCTGGCAGGGGGGTTGGACTGGATGAGCTTTTGAGGTCCCTTCCAGCTCCTGAAATTCTGTGATTCTGTGACATCCTCAACCAGATCAGGTTGCCCAGAGCCCTGTCGAGCCTCACACTCAATATCCCCAGGGAAGGAGCCTCAACCACCTCCCCAGACAACCTGTTCCAGTGTTCCCTCCTGGTAAAGAACAGTTTTAAATGTACATCAATAAAGAGGAGATTCTCCACACAGCAGGGCTAAACAACTGGAATTTCCACATAGAGGTCACTAATTCCTATTTTTCTTGCATGAAATTGATTAGTATGCAAGTCATGGTGCCATGGTTTAGTTGATTAGATGGTGTTTGATGATGGGTTGGACACAATGATCTCGAAGGTCTCTTCCAACCTGGCTTACTCCTATTCCATTCCATTCCATTCCATTCCATTCCATTCCATTCCATTCCATTCCATTCCATTCCATTTGTTCTTATTAGTATTTGCCCTTTAAAGCATTTTGTGGTCTTGGCTATGACTTTTTGGGGTTTCTTTCTTATTCTGTTTTATGTGTCTGTAAATGAGACAATTCCCACCCCTGAATGATAGCTTCTATGTCTAATCCCATAGTGTGTGCACAGTAGAGCAACTGCTTGATTCTCTTGCTCTCTAATACATAGGATTAGTATATTCTATTATTCTAAGCCTCATTGCTTACAAATTTGCTGTTAATGGCTTCTTCCCACTGCATAGTTTAGAGCCAAAAATCACCCTAAGTGTTGACTTGTCTGCTGCCTGTAATTGCCCTGTTAGAGACATTCATAAATACTCATTGGTAACAGCAGTTAAATGATGCAGCAAAGAATAAAATATATCTGCTGTCCTTACTGTAAATTAGTTTAAATGTGCCAATATGTTTCTCAAGGGCTCCAAACTATGCTGAAATTTGGTAGTAAAGATGTTAACAGAATGGCCTTGGACTTGAACTACAGCAGTGCCATAGTAACTCCAAGTGACTCCAGAGCCTTTTTTCCCCCTTTTCCTATGTGAAAAAAAATTCTTACAAAGCTTGCTGAGAATCATAAACATATTGAACCCTTACAGAAGTAGCTAGAAAGGCCAACAATTAACCATGTCCTCTACATACTTTCCTGCTTAACATAAACTGTTGCCCTCCCAAGCATTGATATGGGCTGGGCAGGGAATGGCTTGAGAGCAGCCCTGAAGGAAAGGACCTGTGGGTGCTGGGGGAGGAGAAGCTCAACAGGAGCCAGCAGTGAGCGCTTGCAGCACAGAAAGCCAACCAGAGCCTGGGCTGCAGCAAGAGAAGCATAGCCAGCACGGGCAGGAAGCTGATTCTTCCCCTCTACTCCACTCTGCTGAGACCCCACCTGGAGTACTGTACCCAGTTCTGGAGCCCCTAGTACAGGATGGATCTGGAGGTGCTGGAAGGTGTCCAGAGAAGGGCCATGAGGATGAGCAGAGGGCTGGAGCTCCTGTCCTATGGAGACAGACTGAGGGAGTTGGGGCTGTTCAGGCTGGAGAAGAGAAGGCTCAAAGGAGACCTTATTGTGGCCTTCCAGTATCTGAAGGGGGCTACAAGAAAGCTGGGGAGGGACTTTTGAGGGTGTCAGGGAGTTATAGGAATGGGGGGAATGGAACAAAACTAGAAGTGGGTAGATTCAGATTGAATGTTAGGAAGAAGTTGTTCCCCATGAGGGTGGTGAGAGCCTGGCACAGGTTGCCCAGGGAGGTGGTGGAAGCCTCATCCCTGCAGGTGTTTGCAGCCAGGCTGGATGTGGCTGTGAGCAACCTGCTGTAGTGTGAGGTGTCCCTGCCCATGGCAGGGGGCTTGGAACTGGCTGATCCTTGAGGTCCCTTCCAACTCTTATGATTCTATGATTGACTGAAGGGCAGCTGAGAAATAATTCTTGCAGGTTTTAGCTTGTTTTCCCTCAAAATCAACCAAAGATTTGGTAACTGGCAAAGAAACACGAGTCAACAGGTAGTGGTTTTTGACTGAATAGCTCCACCAGTGCTTATCTGTAAGGAAGAGTCAGTTTGGCTCTGACTGGTTAGTCTGTAACATTGAAAGCAAGAAGGATCCATCTAGCCTCAATTTCATAGAATCATAGAATCAATAAGGTTGGAAAAGACCTCCAAGATCATCAAGTCCAACCTGTCACTCAAGACTTCATGACAACTAAACCATGGCTCCAGGTGCCACATCCAAACCCTTTTTGAACACCTCCAGGGCTGGTGACTCCACCACCTCCCTGGGCAGCACATTCCAATGGCCAATTCCTCTTTCTGGGAAGAACTTTCTCCTCACCTCAAGCCTAAATTAGTTTGCTGCTGGTTGATAATGAGCACTTGAGTGGAGATAAGGAAAGGGCAAACGTGTCAATATCCTCACTAATGTATTTTCTAGCTCCTTCATAAATCTTAGGCTTACTGAATTTGATACTGGCTCTTCATGCTTTATTTTTTTGGACAATCCTCCTTTACAAGCTCTTCTAATTGATGTTTAAACTCTGTTAGGTTTTCTGGGGCTTCTATGACAACAATTTAATTTTTAATTGCCTCTGATTCAATTTTTTTTTTAAATTAACTTAATTTGATGCTTTCTAGTTACTGTAAGAAGTGAGGAAAAAGCTGAAATAGTTAGTATCATAGTATCAGTCAGGGTTGGAAGGGACCACAAGGATCATCTAATTCCAACACCCCTGCCATGGGCAGGGACACCTCACACTACAGCAGGCTGGCCACAGCCTCATCCAGCCTGGGCTTAAACACCGCAAGGGATGGGGCCTCAACCACCTCCCTGGACAACCCATTCCAGGGCTTCACCACTCTCATGGGGAAGAACTTCCTCCTCATGTCCAGCCTGAATCTCCCCACCTCCAGCTTCATTCCATTCCCCCTAGTCCTATCACTACCTGATAGCCTGAGAAGTCCCTCCCCAGCCTTCTTGTAGCCCCCTTCAGATACTGGAAGGCCACAATAACATCACCTTGGAGCCTTCTCTTCTCCAGACTGAACAGCCCCAAGTTACTCCCTACTCCTCATCCTCAGGCTCTTCTTGAGGCTGGGGCTTACCTCCCCTGCCCCCATTCTATCTTCCTAACCTTTAGCTCTTTTTTTTTCCCAGATTGGAAAATGTTATTTTTTATTTTTTTCATTGAAAAATGTCCTTGCACAACCTTTGATCAGTCATTCCCCTTAGGTTACTTTGTATTGCTTCCAGGTTTACTTGAGCTTGGACATGAAGGAAGTCCTCCTCCGGAGGTACTGAATCCACTCACGTGTATCATAACTGTGTTGGAAATACCTTAAGGAAATTAAATTATTAAAAATAATTTATTAAAAATAATTAAATTATATAGTATGGAACATGTATACATGGAATATAGAAGCAGCCTCCCAGCATTTGAAGGGGACCTACAAGAAGGGCTGCAGAGGGACTGTTTGCAAAGGCCTGCAGTGACAGGACAAGGGGCAAGGCTTTGAAATGAGAGAAGATTTAGACTGGATGTTAGGAATAGTTCTGCACCATGAGGGTGGTGAGACACTGGAACAGGTTGTCCAGGGAGGTAGTTGAGGCTCAACAGGGCTCTGGGCAACCTGATCTAGAAGAGGATGCCCCTGCTGTCTGCAGGCAGCTTGGACTAGATGGCCTTTGGAGGTCCCTTCCAACCTAACCAGCATCCACTGTACCTGTCTGCTGCTATTAGTAATTTGACAAATGCAACTGCATTTTTGTTACAATTTTTGGGTAATAATTTTATGTTAGTCATTTTTTATCATAGAATCACAGAATTGTTAGGGTTGGAAGGGACCTCAAAGATCACTTAGTTCCAAACCCCCTGCCATGGCCAGGGACACCTCACACTAGAGCCCTCTGCTCATCCTCATGGCCTTCTCTGGACACTTTCCAGCACCTCCAGATCCTTCCTGTGATAGGGGCTCCAGAACTGGATGCAGTACTCCAGGTGAAGTCCTTAAAGGATTCAAAATGGCTAAAGCAAGATACTGAGCAATAAAAATACTGTAAAAGCATCCTGGTATAAGCAAATGAATGTCTGTTTCATTTCAGATCAAAGGTTATTTACTTTACTGGGCTTAGTTCTATGCAGTTGGAGGAAGTGGGGCTGAGAAATTCAGGACTGCAGCCCACATAGCGCTGTTGATCAATGATTAACTGAGCCGCACGCTTCTGCTACACACCACTGCTGTCTGCAGAGCTCAGACTTCTAACACTTCCCTTTCCTATCAGAGCCCTGTGACAATGGCATGACAACCTTCTAACGTCAAGATAAAAGGAGAACATGACAAGGAGCTCTGGCACAATCTGTTTTCCCTTAACAGCTCTCTTCCATGCCAGTTCACAGCCAGCCGTCCTCAGCCAGCAAGAGACAACTATGTCAGAGCTCCACATCTCCGGCTGATGTTTCAGGAGGAAAACAATTCCAAGCCATTGTATTCTACACATGGCTTAAGGCTAATATTTTTGTTTGTTTGTGTAAGCTGAGGAAGATTTCAACCTAGCAGTGTCAAACTGTGTCCTGCCTCGGTAATAAATAAATGCTTCATAGAATGATAGAATTGGTAGGGTTGGAAGGGACCTTAAGGATCATCTAGCTACAACCCCCCCTGCCATGGGCAGGGACACCTCACACTAGAGCAGGTTGCTCACAGCCACATAGTACCTTCCAGCCTGGAAGAGCTCATTACACTATACCAAGACCTGCTTCATTATTGAGGTTTACAATTGTGGTTCACAAAATCACAGAATGGTTTGGGTTGGAAGGGTCCTCCAAAGGTCACCTAGTCCAACCCCCCCTGCAGTCAGCAGGGACATCCTCAACTACATTGGGCTGCTCAGAGCCTTGTTGAGCCTCACACTGAAGATCTCCAGGGATAGGGCCTCAACTACCTCCTTGTGCGCCCTCTGCCAGTGTTCCACCACCCTCATGATAAAGATCTTCTTCCTTACATCAAATCTAAATCTCCTCTTCTGTCATTGCAAACCACTGCCCCTCATCCTGTCACTGCAGGCCTTTGCAAACAGTCCCCCTGCAGCCTTCTTGTAGCCCCATTCAGGTATTGGCAGGCTGCTATTAGGTCTCCCTGAAAACTTCTGTTCTCCAGACTGAAAAACCCCAAATCCCTCAGCCTTTGTAGCAGAGGTGTTCCAACCCCATGATCATTTTGGTGGCTCTCCTCTGGACCTGCTCCATCATGTCTACATCCTGCCTGTGTTGAGGGTTCCAGAACTGGACACAGGTAAGACTTTAGTAGAGCAGGTTAAAGTGGCAGAATCACCTCTTGGGCTGTGCTGGCCAGTGCTTAAATGCTGGGAATCAACTTTTGTACAAAAAAAGAGAACTAATGAATCAATTAAATGCTGTGTTTGTTTCACATAAGGAGGCATTTAAAGTGAAAGAGGTAAGTTAAAGCAGCATCTAGCTGGCTTCTGTCTCTGTCCTCCTCACAAAGGAGGTTACAGCGTGCTTCCACCAGCTTTTCCCTCTATAAAAGTTGGATCTCTCTTTCTGAGAAGAACGTCTTCCTAACCTCCAGCCTAAACCTCCCCTGGCACAGCTTGAGACTGTGTCCTCTTGTTCTGGTGCTGCTTGCCTGGGAGAAGAGACCGACCCCCACCTGGCTACAACCTCCCTTCAGGGAGTTGGAGAGAGCAATAAGGTCTCCCCTGAGCCTCCTCTTCTCCAGGCTAAGCAACCCCAGCTCCCTCAGCCTCTCCTCACAGGGCTGTGCTCCAGACCACTCCTCAGCTTTGTTGCTCTTCTCTGGACACCTTCCAGGAACTCAACATCTTTCCTAAACTGAGAGGCCCAGAACCCAGACACAGGACTCAAGATGTGGCCTAACCAGTGCTGAGTACAGGGCAGAATGACTCCACTGCTCCTGTTGGCCACACATAGAAGAGACAAAAAACCTCCCCAGATTTCACTATTTTCCCTCAGAAGAGGCAAATCCCTACAAACACAAATCCTATTTATCAAATCTTCATTTTTACCTCGTAGTACCTTGTTGAGTAAATTCATTTCAGTTTCAGAATTGGGTTATAAGCTAGCAAGAGAAGTGAAATGAAAATTAAATGCAAAAAAATCTGAGTACTTTTTTTCTCTGGTCATTTAATTTGAGTTCTCAGTTTCATACTCAAAACCCCCCCACAATAGAATATAGACTAGACTAGACTAAACTAGAATAGAATAGAATTAACCAGGATGGAAGAGACCTTTGAGATCATCGAGTCTAACCTATCACCCAACACCACCTAATCAACTAAACCATGGCACCAAGCACCCCCATCCAGTCTCTTCCTCAACACCTGGACCTGAGCAAAGCCTTTGACACTGTCCCACACCACATCCTGGTCTCTAAGCTGGTGACACACGGGTTTGATAGATGGACCACCAGATGGATAAGGAACTGGCTTGATGGCCGCACCCAAAGAGTGACTGTCAATGGGTCCATGTCCCAGTGGAGGCCAGTGACAAGCGGAGTCCCTCAGGGATCAGTCCTGGGACCAGGCTTGTTCAACATCTTTGTGGGGTGACATGGACAGTGGCATTGAGTGCACCCTCAGCAAGTTTGCTGATGACACCAAGCTGTGTGGTGCAGCAGACACGCTGGAGGGAAGGGATGCCATCCAGAGGGACCTTGACAGGCTGGAGAGGTGGGCACAGGCCAACCTCATGAGCTTCAACAAGACCAAGGGCAGGGTCCTGCATCTGGGTCGAGGCAATCCCAGGCACAAATACAGGCTGGGCAGTGACTGGCTGGGGAGCAGCCCAGAGGAGAGAGACTTGGGGGTGCTGGTGGACGAGAAGCTCAACATGAGCTCTCAATGTGCACTTGCAGCCCGGAAAGCCAATCAGATCCTGGGCTGCATCAGGAGAAGTGTGGCCAGCAGGTCAAGGGAGGTGATTCTCCCCCTCTACTCAGCTCTGGTGAGACCCCACCTGGAGTACTGCGTCCAGTTCTGGAGCCCCTATTACAAGAGGGATCTGGAGGTGCTGGAGCGTGTCCAGAGAAGGGCCACGAGGATGATCAGAGGGCTGGAGCACCTCTCCTGTGAGGACAGACTGAAGGAGTTGGGGCTGTTCAGTCTGGAGAAGAGAAGGCTCTGAGGTGACCTCATTGTGGCCTTCCAGTATCTGAAGGGGGCCCACAAGAAGGCTGGGGAGGGACTTTTCAGACTATCAGGGAGTGATAGGACTAGGGGGAATGGGATGAAGCTGGAGGTGGGGAGATTCAGGCTAGATGTGAGGAGGAAGTTCTTCACCGTGAGGGTGGTGAAGGCCTGGAATGGGTTGTCCAGGGAGGTGGTTGAGGCCCCATCCCTTGCGGTGTTTAAGACCAGGCTGGATGAGGCTCTGTCCAGCCTGATCTAGGGCAGAGTGTCCCTGCCCATGGCAGGGGGGTTGGAACTAGATGATCCTTGTGGTCCCTTCCAACCCTAACTGAAACTATGAAACTATGAAACTATGAAACCTCTATGGTACTGTGTGATACCTCCAGTGATGGTGACTCCACCACATTGCTGGCTTTTAGTGACCCTGCTGTCCACCAAGACTCCCAGGTCCTTCTCTCCTTGCTCTCCAACAGCTCAGCCCCCAGCACACACTGGTACATGGGGTTTGAAGAGTTTTATCTTACTGTGTCATCCTCTCTAGTCAAACTCAGCTGTACTCAAATACAGTACTGATGACCAGACTGGTTAAAGGACAGTCCAATAGTTTACAATTGCTCAAAAAGTACTGCACAATACCATGGGAATAGTAATTACATTTTAGAGAGACATTTGACTCAGTTATATTTTGATAAGTGAGATCATCCCCAGGTGGACAGGTATGGATCATGGCCAGCAAGACTGCAGGAAAATAACTAAAATCAGATTACTTTAAAGTAAACAACTGAACCAAATCAATTTCTCTTAGGAGAGCTGAGATGCATCATCAGCCAAGTGATGTTTCACAGTTCCTTGGACTCCCAGGCTCATTAGGCATTCAAAGAGTGACCTAAAAAAGAGGCAGAAACCTTTCCACCCTTCTGTGTTTGTCAAATTGTCCAGACATAAGAGCTATTAATTTCATTTCAAAAAGACCTTGCAGAAAGGTCATCTCTGAAGTAATAAAAGACCTTCAAGCTGCACAGCTTTCTTTCCTATCCATGAAGCACACACACATTAGCACCATACTTCCATAAGCAAACAAAAATACCCCAACCCAAACCAAACCAAGCTGGGGAGGGACTTTTTAGGGTGTCAGGGAGTGGTAGGACTAGGGGGAATGGAACAAAACTAGAAATGGGCAGATTCAGATTGGATGTGAGGAAGAAGTTCTTCCCCATGAGGGTGGTGAGAGGTTGCCCAGGGAGGTGGTGGAAGCCTCATCCCTGGAGGATTTTGCAGCCAGGCTGGATGTGGCTGTGAGCAACCTGCTGCAGTGTGAGGTGGCAGGGGAGTTGGACCTAGCTGATCCTTGAGTTCCCTTCCAACCCTAACAATTCTGTGATTCCAAGAAACCAACTAACCAACCAAGCAACCCAAATCACCAACAAACAAAAAACCTAATGAAACAAAGGAAAAAACAACAGGAAAAAGGATGTTGTTCAATGCAATACTTTTGCCTAGGAGTGAAGCAGCTCATTACTTGTATCCCACCATGAGATACTCACAAGGATTAGAATGTGATGGGAAAAATAAAGCTGCCATATGTTCTCCATAGCTCACCTGACACTGCCTATCAGAAACATTCTTCAAGGACAGAGTAATTGGCCATTGGAATGTGCTGCCCAGGGAGGTGGTGGAGTCACCATCCCTGGAGGTGTTCAGAAAAGTCTGGGATGTGGCACTTGAAGCCATCATTTAGTTGTCGTGAGGTATTAGGTAATAGGTTGGACTTGATGATCTCTGAGGTCTTTTCCAACCTGGTTGATTCTATTAGGGAAAAAAAAGCAAAACAATCAACTACCTCAATAGCTACTTGAAGTTTCTGTAATTCTTTAGCCTTCCCCACAAAAAATACAGACCAATTTTTGTCCTGAAACACTCACACCTCAAAAGAGTCACAGAATTGCAGAATCACCAAGGTTGGAAGAGACCTCAAAGATCATTGAGACCAACCACACTGAGCTACCACATGACTAGACCATGGCACCAAGTGCCACATCCAGTCCCCTCTTGAACACCTCCAGGGATGGTGACTCCACCACCTCCCCGGGCAGCACATCCTAATGGGCAATCACTCTCTCAGTGAAGAACTTTCTCCTCGCCTCGAGCCTAAACTTCCCCTGGTGCAGCTTGAGACTGTGTCCTCTTGTTCCAGTGCTGGTTGCCTGGGAGAAGAGACCAACCCCCACCTGGCTACAACCTCCCCTTCAGGTGGTTGTAGAGAGCAATGAGGTTGCCCCTGAGGCTGCTCTTCTCCAGGCTAAACAACCCCAGCTCCCTCAGCCTCTCCTCACAGGGCTGTGCTCAAGGCCTCTCCCCAGCCTTGTTGCCCTTCTCTGGACACGTTCAAGTATCTCGATGTCTTTCCTAAACTGAGGGGCCCAGAACTGGACACAGGACTCAAGGTGTGGCCTAACCAATGCAGAGTACAGGGGCACAATGACTTCCCTGCTCCTGCTGGCCACACTATTCCTAATGCAGGCCAGGATGCCATTGGCCTTCTTGGCCACTTGGGCACACTGCTGGCTCATGTTCAGGCAGCTGTCAATCAGCACCCCGAGGTCCCTCTCTGTTTGGCAGCTCTCAGCCACTCTGACCCCAGCCTGTAGCTCTGCATGGGGTTGCTGTGGCCAAAGTGCAGCACCTGGCACTTGGATTTGTTGAATGTCATGATATTGGACTCTGCCCATCTGTCCAGTTGGTTGAGGTCACTCTACAGAGCCCTTCTGCCCTCTAAGTGACCAACATCTGCTCCCAACTTAGTGTCATCTGCAAATTTGCTGATGACTGACTCAATCCCCTCATCCACAGCATCAATGAAGATATTAAAGAGGATGGGGCCCAGCACTGATCCCTTAAGGGTTAGGAAATGCTCTGATGTTACATGCAGAGTTTTGCAGGGGGATAAATTTTTGTTTATAAGATTTTCCAAGAACAAACAAGAAATTCTCACCCTCAGTCCAAAGGATATTTAGGTTTTTTAATAGTTGATTTTTTAAGGCAGAATTTCCTGTCTTCAGATTAGCATCACTTTTTTATTCTTGTTTTTTCCTTGCCAAGTTAGGACACGAATCAGTAAGCTTTAATAGCAACCCCAGCCTCTTACTAATTTGTTCTGTCATCCTATGAAGCTCAGCTTTATGTTTTACAAATTGCAGAGAGAAATCATGGTGGATTCTTGGCATATTAATGATGTTGAACTTTAAAACTGAACACAGCATACTGCATAATACTACAGAAACTGCAGTTGTATAGCCACAGACTGCAGTAAATTCTCTTGTCATTAATAATTCAATGAACCAGAGAGTGCCTCAGGTTGGAAGGGACCTTAGAAATCATCCACTCCAACCTCCTCACTATGGGCAGGGGCATCTCCCAACTAGACTCAGCTGTTCAAGGCCTCATCCAGCTTGGCTTTGAACACTTCCAGGGAGGAGGCATCCACAACCTCCCTGGGCAGCCTATTCCAGAGTCTCACCACCCTCCTATTGAAGAACTTCTTCCTAAGAAGTTCTTCCCCATGAGGGTGGAGAGACACTGGCACAGGTTGCCCAGGGAGGTAGTGGAAGCCTCATCCCTGGAGGTTTTTGCAGCCAGGCTGGATGTGGCTGTGAGCAACCTGCTGTAGTGTGAGGTGTTCCTGCCCATGGCAGGGGGTTGGAACTAGCTGATCCTTGGGGTCCCTTCCAACCCTAACCATTCTATGATTCTGTGAGATTCAGTCTAAACCTACTCTTCCTCAGCTTCAAACTGTCCCCCCTTGTCCTGCTGCTAGATACCCTTATGAAACGTCCCCCTGCAGCCTTCCTGTAGGATTCCTACAGCTCTAAGTTCCCCCTGGAGTATTCACTTCTCTAGGCTGAATAATCCCAGCTCCCTGAGCTTATCCTCATAGCAGAGGTGTTCCAGCCCTTGGATCATCTTCATGGCCCTAGTACCTACTGTATTTATCCTTCTTTAAAAAATATGTAATGAAAAGGATTTAGTAACATAAGAAGCAGCTGCGTCCTGAAAGCTCACACGAACGTGGAATACAGAACATGAGCAAGACAAGGCCAAGAGTGATCATCATTTGGATGATCATAGAATCATACAATCTACCAGGTTGGAAAAGACCTCAGAAATAGAATAGAATAGAATAGAATAGAATAGAATAGAATAGAATAGAATAGAATAGAGCAGAATGGAATAGGACAGAATAGAATAGAACAGAATAGAACCGAACAGAATAGAACAGAACAGAATAGAATAGAATAGAATAGAATAGAATAGAATAGAATAGAACAGAACAGAATAGAATAGAACAGAATAGAACAGAACAGAACAGAATAGAACAGAACAGAATAGAATAGAACAGAATAGAACAGAACAGAACAGAATAGAACAGAACAGAACAGAACAGAATAGAACAGAATAGAACAGAACAGAAATAACCAGGTTGGAAAAGATCATCAAGTCCAACTTATTACCTAATACCTAACACCTCCTGACAACTAAACCACGGCTTCAAGTTCCACATCCAGTCCTTTTTTGAACACCTCCAGGGGAAATGATTACCTTTTATTCCTGCAGTATGATAAACAGTGCTTATCTGTAGACTGAGTGCCCAGGTTACAGGAGGGATCTTAGTGGTGAATGATTTAACATTATGGGATCAGAGATACAGTACACTTATCACAGGTGAAGGTTCCACGTAACAGGATGGAGAGCTTGGGGTTTGTTCTTTAGTGTTTATATATGATCTAAACCTGAGAGCAAACAGTTGTGGAATTACAGTCAAGTAGGAATGTGAAAAGCAAGACCTTACAGGATAACCACAGGATAATCTTCAAAGAAAGGTTTTCCAGATGAGAAGTGCACTGAATCATCAAATATTTGAGTGCAGTGGCAGCATTATTGGGGCTTGAAGTTACTAACAGGAAAATGGAAACTTCTATTCTCCAGGACTGCAACCAGCACCAGA
Source organism: Colaptes auratus (assembly GCA_015227895.2). Lineage (NCBI taxonomy): Eukaryota > Metazoa > Chordata > Aves > Piciformes > Picidae > Colaptes > Colaptes auratus. The sequence continues at coordinate 47,847,266 of CM037646.1, read as the reverse complement.
ACAAGAGGACACAGTCTCAAGCTGTGCCAGGGGAGGTTCAGGCTGGAGGTGAGGAAGAAGTTCTATATAGAGAGAGAGACTGGCCACTGGAATGTGCTGCCCAGGGAGGTGGTGGAGTCACCATCCCTGGAGGTGTTTAAGAAGAGACTTGATGGGGCACTTGGTGCCATGGCTCTCAAAGGTCTTTTCCAACCTGGTTAATTCTATTCTATTCTAAAACATTTCCACAAAGAAGAAGTTAGAGTTTCCTAGAATAATAAATATAAATGCCTCATCTAAAAAAATAACCACCCCCTAAGGCTGTAATCAGCCCTGGGGAACACTATTACCAAGCTCAAACACAATCCAAGAGCAGGCGAGGCACAACGGACATCCAACCAACTCTGTAATAGCTCTAACAATGTTCTGAACACATGTATACCAGATATAAAATACAACAAGGCTTGGTTGAACCAGATATGGCAGTGCCCACCCATTTTTATAGATCAGCTCTACTGTCAGCAGGATACCCTGGCTGCAGGGACCTTCAAAGCAGGGGACCTTCAAAGGTCATCTAGTCTAATGCCCCCCTGCAGTCAGCAGGGACATCCTCCACTAGATCAGGTTTCCCAGATCCTTGCTGAGCCTCACACTAAAGGTCTCCAGGAATGGGGCCTCAACTACCTCCTGGGACAACCGGTTCCAGTCTTCCACTAACCTCATGTTAAAGAACTTCTTTTACTAACATCCAACCTAAATCTGTTCTTCTCTCATGTCAAACCACTGTCTCTTTGGCAGGCCTTAGTAAACAGTCTCTCTCCACTGTCTCAGCCTGTCCTCGTAGCAGAGGTGTTCCAGCCCCCTGATCATTTTCATGGCACTCCTCTGGACCCACTCCATCAGCTCCATACCCTGCCTGTGTTGAGGGCTCCAAAGCTGGATGCAGTATCCAGTAACACAAAACTAGTTCCTGTAAAAGTTGTACCCACAGTGTCAAAGAACCTAAAATGTTAGATAATTCTTGGGTTCACACTGAAAACCTTAGAATTGGCCAGTCTAGCCCTTTTGGTTACAGATTACCCCTTATGCCAGTTTACAATCAACTTAGCAGCTGGGTGGGAACTGCCTTTGTTTCAGGAGTATTGGTAATTAGATTATGAAACTCCTGGTTCAGTAAAAATAACATCTTAAAGTACATGCCAGTCAAGTTATTCCTATTCTAGGAATTTCTACGTTTGCTCTGAGTCAGATTGCTTTGACAGCTCAAGCACAGAGTCAAGACACAGCTTGAGAAAGCTGCATATGAATATATTATATTAGTATTTCCAAAATCTATTGAGCACTGACTCCATCCAGTCCTTCCTATATTCATTTTATGTGCATAGTTAAACCAAAATCTATCCTCTAAAAACCATTTCTATCCTTGGGAAAAACAAGTTAACACATCCAAGTTCTGCACATTGGTCACAACAACTCCATGCAGTGCTACAGGCTGGGGTCAGAGTGGCTGGAGAGCGGCCAGGCAGAGAGGGACCTGGGGGTGCAGGTCGATGGTAGGCTGAACATGAGCCTGCAGTGTGCCCAGGTGGCCAAGAGAGCCAATGGCATCCTGGCCTGCATCAGGAACAGTGTGGCCAGCAGGAGCAGGGAGGTCATTCTGCCCCTGTACACTGCACTGGTTAGGCCACACCTTGAGTCCTGTGTCCAGTTCTGGGCCCCTCAGTTTAGGAAGGAGGTTGACTTGCTGGAACGTGTCCAGAGAAGGGCAACAAAGTTGGTGAGGGGTTTGGAACACAAGCCCTATGAGGAGAGGCTGAGGGAGCTGGGGTTGCTTAGCCTGGAGAGGAGGAGGCTCAGGGGTGACCTTCTTGCTCTCTACAACTACCTGAAGGGAGGTTGTAGCCAGGCAGAGGTTGGTCTCTTCTCCCAGGCAACCAGCACCAGAACACAGTCTCAGGCTGTGCCAGGGGAGGTTTAGGGTGGAGGTTAGGAAGAAGTTCTACACAGAGAGAGTGATTGCCCATTGGAATGTGCTGCCCGGGGAGGTGGTGGAATCACCTTCATTGGAGGTGTTCAGGAGACTTGATAGGGTGCTTGGTTGCATGGTTTAGTTGATTAGGTGGGTTGGTTGATAGGTTGGATGTGATGATCTTGAAGGTCTCTTCCAACCAGGTCTATTCTATTCTATTCTATTCTATTCTATTCTATTCTATTCTATTCTATTCTATTCTAAATTTCCTCAATCAGCCCTCAAACTCCTGCATTCCTGTTATGATTTAAGAGCAATTGTCTGCCCAGGCAGCACTTTAAGGCCCAAAGAATTTGTATTTCTTTTATTCAGGTTTCTCTCTATGCATGGAGCTATTTGATAAACTGTCATTAAAATATCACACTATCAAAGATAAAATATTTTTATGGAAAGAAGAAAGTAACCACATTGCTCAGTTTTCATCTGCACTCTTGCAAGAAATGCTGAGAGAACTTATCAAAAAGAGAAGGAACAGGTCTAAGTGATTCTCCCCCTCTACTCCGCTCTGCTGAGACCCCACCTGGAGTACTGCATCCAGTTCTGGAGCCCCTAGTACAGGAAGGATCTGGAGGGGCTGGAAGGTGTCCAGAGAAGGGCCACAAGGATGAGCAGAGGGCTGGAGCTGCTCTCCTATGAGGACAGACTGAGAGAATTGGGGCTGTTCAATCTGGAGAAGAGAAGGATCAGAGGTGACCTTATTGTGGCCTTCCAGTACCTGAAGAAAGCTGGGGAGGGACTTTTGAGGGGGTCAGGGAGTGATAGGACTGGGGGGGGCTGGAACAAAACTGGAAGTGGGTAGATTCAGATTGGATATTAGGAAGAATTTGTTCCCCCATGAAGGTGCCCTTCTGCAACTGTGTACAGAGCCAACCAGCAAATGCCAGGAGTGCTTTAATCAAATACTACAGAAATCAGCTGAATGATGTCTTTTGATCTCCTAAGAGACACTAACACATCATGGACAGTTCACAAAACCTGACAGAAACAGCAACCATCCAATTGGGCTGGAGGCAAAGCTTGCAGGGAGAATCATAGAATTGTTACTTTTGGAGTGGACCTCAAAGGATCATCTAGTTCCAACTCCCCTGCAGTCAGCAGGGACACCTCACACTACAGCAGGTTGCTCACAGCCACATCCAGCCTGGCCTTCAAAATCTCCAGGGATAAGGCTTCCATCATCTCCCTGGGCAACCTGTGCCAGTGTCTCACCACCCTCATTGGGAACAACTTCCTAACATCCAATCTGAATCTACCCATTTCTAGATTTTTTCCATTCCCCCCAGTCCTATCACTCCCTGACACCCTCAAAAGTCCCTCCCCAGCTTTCTTGTAGCCCTCTTCAGATACTGGAAGGCCACAATAAGGTCTCCTGAGAGACTTCTCCAGACTGAACAGCCCAAACTCTCTCAGTCTGTCCTCACAAGAGAGGAGCTCCAGTCCTCTGCTCATCCTCGTGGCCCTTCTCTGGACACATTCCAGCCCCTCCAGATCCTTCCTGTACTAGGGGCTCCAGAACTGGATGCAGTACTCCAGGTGGGGTCTCAGCAGAGTGGAGTAGAGATGGAGCATCACCTCCCTGGCCCTGCTGGCTGTGCTTCTCTTGATGCAGCCCAGGATGTGCTTGGCATTCTGGGCTGCAAGTGCACAGCACAGTGGTGGGTCATGCTGAGCTTCTTATCCACCAGGAAGAATAAGAAATGGGAATCCTGTGCTCCACGATTCCTCCTGAGCAGGGAACGAAGCCAAGTGATAGGATATCGAATTTTCACGGAAATGGCACAGAGGAAGTCTTGGTTTACAGCTGCAGCAGGAATCTAAAAACAAAGGGAAAGCAAAACAAAGCAAAGCAAAACAAAAATGTGATCCAACAGAGCAGATGAGGCACTGAGAATTGAAGAGCTTTACTGAAAAGATGGGAATGTCAGAAGAGTGGACTGCTTAAAAGAGTAAGAAGGTAGAAAGGGAGAGATAATCAAGGACAGATCATCAGATGAGGTTAATAAGCAGCGAACATTTCTAGTCTGCATTAGGAATGGAAGAGGTGAGCATCAGTGATGGCTGACAAAGGAAGAATAGTGTCCTGTCCAAAAAAGGGGTAGGTTCCTGAGTAGAGCTGGACAGCTGGAAATTGAGTTAAACAGAAAGAGAGGCAAGTGGCCAATGGCTTGTTGCTGGTGAATATTCACATCCAGGAAGGAAGCGTGCAGAATTCAACCAAGAATTAACACAAAGTGAAGGAACTAGCTTCAGTGACTGAAGTTCCTCCAAGAAGGTGGTGTAACATCAGAGAGTCACCATCAGCTGACAGAAAACAGTTGATAGGGCAAGAAGCAAATACCAATGGCTGCAGAAAGTATCCATTAATGAACCATAAGGAAAAAGGAACATTTTAAGAGTAGAAATCATAAAGGGAATCCCTGCCAAAGTACACTTGTCACAAACAAGGAGACTAACAGAAGCTGTTTCCAACAGTTTTGTTCTAAAATAGGATGTACTGAGAGGAAAAGGGCATTTTCCAGCTTTTAATGGCAATTTAGACCTGCAAAAAGGAGGAAATGCATCATGAAACAAGTAGAGTCTGCTAAATTATCCATCAAGAAAGCAAGCAAGATTGAGGCTCAGGCTGGATAGCAGGAAATATTTCTTCACTGAAAGCTTTCTCAAACAGTGGAGTGGTCTGCCCAGGGCAGTGGTGGGGTCAGCATCCCTGGAAGTGTTCAAGTGGTGTGCAGATTGGGTGCCTGGGGACATGGCTTCGTGCTGACCCTTCGGTGCTGGGCCTGGCCTGCATCAAGAATAGCGTGGCCAGCAAGAGCAGGGAAGTCATTCTGCCCCTGTACTCAGCACTGATTAGGCCACACCTTGAGCACTGTGTCCAGTTCTGGGCCCCTCAATTTAAGAAGGACATTGAGATAGTTGAACGTGTCCTGAGAAGGGCAACAAGGCTGGAGAGAGGTCTGGAGCACAGCCCTGTGAGGAGGGGCTGAAGGAGCTGGGGTTGTTTAGCCTGGAGGAGGCTCAGGGGAGACCATCTTGCTGTCTACAACTACCTGAAAGGGGGTTGTAGCCAGGTGGGGGTTGGTCTCTTCTCCCAGGCAACCAGTGCCAGAACAAGAGGACACAGTGTCAAGCTGCAACAGGGGAAGTTTAGACTTGAGGTGATAAGAAAGTTCTTCCCAGAGAGAACTGTTAGGCATTGGAATGTGCTGCCCAGGGAGGTGGTGGAGTCACCATCCCTGGAGGTGTTCAAAAGGGGACTGGATGTGGCACTTGGTGCCATGGCCTAGCAGTCATGAGGTCTTGGGTGACAGGTTGGACTTGATGATTTCTGAGGTCTCTTCCAACCTTATTGATTCTATGATTCTATGATAAGGTTGGACTGCATGGTCTTGCAGACCAGATATATTTTGTGGTCTTCAACAGTCTGAAACCATAGGTTATGGGAAAATGCTTAAAACAGGAAAGCAGAGCTGTAAAAAGTCATAAATACAAGTCCCTCTCCTGAGATTTTCTCCACTTCCTTATATTAGGAATCCAAAGCAATAATACAACTCTGGTTACTCAAGATGTTGAGACTCTGCCATCTAAATGAAGGGTGAATACAATTCTTGTCAGTAATCCTACTGTTTAAACTGCTGCTGTGAATACTTCTGGCAGGTTAACTTACTGATAGCACTTCCCACTGCATGCTCTATGTTTTTAAAGCAGTGTTTGATGAGTAAAGGTTGGGCCAGAAGATCTTTCAAAGTCCCTTCCAAACTGGGTTGTTGTGCCATCCTCTGATTAATGCAATGCAAGGACTGAAATATGGCTAAATAAAAAAGAAACTTTTGTCATATTTAAAAGGCTGCTTCTCATCACCTGGATTACAAAACTACAAACCACTACCACTCAAAGCTCATGATACAGTCCTCACGATATCTCAGCATGGACAGAAAGATCTATCTTGCAAAATGGCAACATCCTGCTCCAATACATCAGTCAAAAGAAGTCTGCAGCTCGATCAGCTTGAGTAGTTCCAAACACTGATTCTGTACTTTCTGCTCTCCCACTCCTGACGCTGCCTCCTGGCCAAGGAAAGAGCTGTTTGACATTAGCACAAACGTTTTATGAGGCTCCATCAGTTCCTAGCCAGAAAACAAACAAACCTCACCTTTGTTTAAAACTGATCCATGCCGCTTTGTGCGAGGACAGGCTGAGGGAGCTGGGGCTGTTCAGCCTGGAGAACAGAAGACTCTGGGGAGACCTAACAGCAGCCTTCCAGTATCTGAAGTGGGCTACAAGAAGGGTGCAGAGGGACTGTTTACAAAGGCCTGCAGTGATGAGATGAGGGGCAATGGTTTGAAATGAAAGAAGAGCAGATTTAGCTTGGATGTTGGGAACAAGTTCTGCACCATGAGGGTGGTGGAACACTGGAATAGGTTGCCCAGGGAGCTAGCTGAGGCTCCATCCCTGGAGATCTTCAAGATGAGGCTCAACAAGGCTCTGAGCAACCTGACCTAGTGGAGGATGTCCCTGCTGCCTGCAGGGGGGCTGGACTAGAGGACCTTTGGAGGTCCCTTCCAGCCCAAACCATTCTACGATTCTGTGAATACTTCATAGATTTATCAGTCAGCTTGCACAGGGGTCTGTTGCTTTAGAATCTTTCAAGAAGCCACAACACAAACCATCCTTTTTTCCAATTCCTGACAAATTTCAGAGCATCTAACTCTTGTCCAATGCCATGTTCTCTGGAGCTGAATATGATTTTTATGCTATTCATTCCCAAGTACCTCCCTTTATAGACTGAAGACTGGGTAAGGAACCAGCATTCCCTCCAAAGCTGCAGCTGAAGGGTACTTCAGGTGTATTTCTGTGTTAAACTGATACAGGCTAAACTTAAGCAAGCTATTCTTAAAAGCAGCTGTGGGATCAGAATGCAAAAACCAAACCCCAAAACCAGTTATTCCAGAACTTCTCAAAAAAGTTCTCTGCCCAGCTTTTGTTTTCTTTTTAAGTAAATCCAACAGATTCCAGCTAAATAAAGTCTTACCAGATAGTATTTTAGACAACTTTAGCTATTACCAGACACCTCAACAGTCCAGATTTTGGTAGGAATGTGTCATTGTTAGGGTTGAATTGTTAGAGTTGGAAGGGATCTCAAGGATCATCTAGTTCCAACCCCCCTGCCTTGGGCAGGTGAACAACACAGGTGAACATACAAGGACTGGAGGTTGCTAGCCTCTGTTTATTTAAGCTGTGAATTTTCACCTCGGTCAGAAAAAGCAGACCTTGTGTAAACACTTCTCATGCTAGAAGAGAATATTCCTTTAACAGTTTTGTTCTCTTCCTAGTCATTGATCCAGTCACAGAGATCTGCTGTTGCCATCACTACTGTGGTCCACAGAGTGACAAGAGGCAGAGATTTAAGAAAACTAACCCAGCAGGGGCTGGTATCATATTACCCATGAAAAGAATTTCCCAGTGATTTCATCCAGACAGAAGACTCTGTTGCAGCATCCCTTCCAGCAGTGCCTGTCGTAGAATCAATAAGGTTGGAAAAGACCTGAGAGATCATCAAGTCCAACCTGTCACCCAATCCCTCATGACTACTTAACCATGGCACCAAGTCATGGCTCCAATCCCCTTTTGAACACCTCCAGGGATGGTGACTCCACCACCTCCCTGGGCAGCACATTCTAATGGCTAACAACTCTCTCTGTGAAGAGCTTTCTCCTCACCTCAAGCCTAAACTTCCCCTGGTGCAGCTTGAGACTGTGTCCTCTTGTTCTGGTGCTGGTTGCCTGGGAGAAGAGACCAACTCCCCCCTGGCTACGACCTCCCTTCAGATAGTTGTAGAGAGCAAGAAGGTCTCCCCTGAGCCTCCTCTTCTCCAGGCTAAACAATTCCATCTCCCTCAGCCTCTCCTCCTCTGAAGATATGTTGAGGAGACCATACAGAAGGACAATCAGATGCTTGAAGCAATTCCTCAATAGCCATCTAGATTTAGGGGATAAAACTGCCTAACAAACTTCAATGCTTGATGTATGTTCCACAATATTATAAAGCTACCTGAGATCCCTCCCCTAAAAATTGCATCTAACTGAAGCTTTCTTCAGAACACTCATGTTGGAGAACTTGAGGTGCATTATGGTTTTAACTCCATCATTCCCTGAGGCTACCAAAAGTTCCTGGCCTTCCAGTATCTGAAGGGGGCTCCAAGAAAGCTGGGGAGGGACTTTTGAGGGTGTCAGGGAGTGATAGATCTAGGGGGAATGGAAAAAACAACTAGAAATGGGTAGATTCAGATTGGATGTTAAGAAGTTCTTCCCCATGAGGGTGGTGAGACACTGGCACAGGTTGCCCAGAGAGGTGGTGGAAGCCTCATCCCTGGAGGTTTTTAAGGCCAGGATCTAAGCAAGCTGATGTAGTGTGAGGTGTCCCTGCCCATGGCAGGGGGGTTGGAACTAGATGATCCTTGAGGCCCCTTCCAACCCTAACAGTTCTATGATTCTATAATTCTACTGTGCGCTGCTGAGCTCTAAAGAACACAGCAGAAGCGCAGCTGACAGGGTGTGCCAGACTTGCTGTATGAAGTTCTTCCAGCTAAACAGTTACTAGAGATTGTTTTAACTTGGACAAACGTCTAGGCTCCTCCCTGATAGAAAGCCAACAAAACTTTGCATAGTTTATATTCCTGCAGCCTCCCCACCCTTCATAGGTTGTTTTTTCCTTCCAAGTTACATAAAAACTTCAATGTAGGTAGGCTGGAGGAAAAACACTGTCTTGTAAATGCAGAACAATTGTTTGGGGTAGCATACACACACACATACACAACACCAGAGGGTTGTTTTTACTGCTAAAGTTTGATAGTACACCAGGGAGGGACAAAATTAGTGCAGAATTCCTTCCCTCTGTGTTTTCTATGTGGCATACTACTTGAATATTTGTGACAGTGGTATGGATAAACTGGGGGATACAGGCTAATCACAGCAGAAGATCAAACATCAGTTCTGATCTGTTCCTCTATTTAACTTGCTTTAAAAAAAGATTGTTTACAGATTAAAGTCCCAAACTGAAAATATTTAGAGACTGGGGCTGTATGAGTCATCTTCTTCCTTGTGAAGGCAATAATAAATCCTGCCTAATGACAGAGAAGCTTGATGTGACATTCCAATCAGCTCAGCAATCCCTGACACGCTGCTCTGCACTGCAAACTATTTGTTAGCACAGTCTTCAAAGGCTAAAAGTAGGATGAAAACCAAAGAATTGGCTACTACAGCTTGGAGTACTATAAAAGGTAAGAGTTTAATCTGACATCTATCTACTATGAGAATCTGTAAACATACCAGGCACTGGTCAAGCAGAAGGTACTTCTGGTTTTCTTCATTAGCTGATACAACCACTAAGAGCAGAGCTACACAGCAACTGGCAGAAGAGCAGCAAGCAAGAAAACAATCCAGATGTTTTCTGCCCAGTAGGATTCAGGTTCAGCAATCCATAATGCAGTGAGTCAAGGTATTACAAATACCACTTACTAGCACCATGGAAAACTAAGCAAGCTGCTCAAAACGAGCCCTGCCTCAAAGCAAAACAGACTGGGTTTAACTGTTATGGTACAAGGAGAAAACTTCCCACCAAAGCTAGCAATAAGGGGATACTCAGCCAGGGCTTCTGTGCACAGTTGGTATACTTCAACTTGAAGGACTAGTTACCATGCAATATGGTTTAGTGTATCCTTACTTGCAGCTTTACATCACAGGGAAGGTAGCACCAAACCCTGCGACAATCCTCACTTGGATCAAGAACAACCAAACTGCTCCCAAAGACTGCACAACATTCAAGCATTTTAACCTGGCATCAAACTCGATGCAAGCAGCTGCCGTGTTCTGGGCGGATTACTGCTCTGAAATATGCTGAAGGAAGCTACTGCCAAGCTCTTCAGGCATACAAACCTACCCAGCCCAAGGAATTCTGATGAAGGAATAAAGCACTACAGAGCCACCATCCCCTTCTGAACAGGGGAGGGTGGAGTCAGCAATCTAACAGTAATTCACGGGAATTTTTGGAAGGAGGTTTTAGGGTGTCAGGTAATGACAGGACTAGGGGGAATGGAACCAAATTGGATGATAGGAAGAAGTTCTTCCCCATGAGGGTGGTGAGACACTGGCACAGGTAGCCCAGGGAGGTGGTGGAAACCTCATCCCTGGAGGTTTTTGCAGCCAGGCTGGATGTGGCTGTGAGCAACCTGCTGTAGTGTGAGGTGTCCCTGCCCACAGCAGGGGGATTGGAACTGGCTGATCCTTGAGGTGCCTTCCAACCCTAACAATTCTATGATTCTATGGTTCTATGCCTCCAAGGAAAAGGCTACAAATTTAAACCAAGAGTAAGTTTATGAAGCTTCTTCTCTGAATGGGGCATGATCCAGCTTCCAACACACAGCCCTGCAACCAACATTTTTACACTTAAGACTTGTTGCACCCCATTCATTACAGCAAAATTACATCTGACTAAATAAAGAGATTTGATGCCATACTCTTCCCCATAGTTTTCTATGGTTTTGCTTGGCTTAGGATTTATTCTTTCTTGTTTTTCAAGAGAGTCTCATTTGGTACTTGGAAATCTTTCCAAGGAGTCCATATGTACTTGAGGTGGAAGGAAAAGCAACTCCAAAAGCTCAGTTTTGAATAAAACTGAAGGCCACATTAGTAACACAAATTCCCTAGACAGACACATCATTTTCACATCATTAATCACAGAATAGTTTAGGTCAAAGGGGACCTCCATAGGACATCTAGTCCAACCACCCTGCACTCAGCAGGGACATCCTCCAATAGATCAGGTGGACCCTAACCATGAATAGCTCCAGGGATGAGGTTTCAACTCCCTCCATGGGCAATGTGTTCCAGTGTTCCACCACCCTCATGGCAAAGAACTTGTTCCTAACATCCAATCTAAATCTAATCTGCTTTTATTTCAAACCATTGTCCCTCGTCCTGTCCCTGCAGGCCTTTGCAAACAGTCCCTCTGCAGCCTTCTTGTAGCCCCCTTCAGGTACTAGCAGGCTGCTATTAGATCTCCTTGGAGCCTTCTCTTCTCCAGGCTGAACAAATCCAGCTCCCTCAGCCTGTCCTCATAGAGATGTTCCAGGCCTTTGTTCACTTTCACAGCCCTCCCCTGGACCTGGTCCATGAGGTCCAAGTCCTTCCTCTGCTAAGGTGATGTATAATAATTAACTGTTAAGTTTTGTCAATCTACTACAATTTTATTCTGAAAAAGGAAAGAAAGAAAAGAAAAAGAAAACAAAAGGAGAGTGTGGGAAGGGGAACCAAATCACTAAGCAGCACACACCTTCAGCACCTTCATCCCTGTACTCAGTGCTGGTTAGGCCACACCTTGAGTCCTGTGTCCAGTTCTGGGCTCCACAATTTAAGAAGGACATTGAGACACTTGAACTTGTCCAGAGAAGGGCAACGAGGCTGGGGAGGGGTCTGGAGCACAGCCCTGTGAGGAGAGGCTGAGGGAGGTGGGGTTGCTTAGCCTGAAGAAGACAAGGCTCAGGGGAGACCTTCTTGCTCTCTACAACTACCTTCTTCCCAGCAAGAGAGATTGGCCATTGGAATGTGCTGCCCAGGGAGGTGGTAGAGTCACCATTCCTAGAGGTGTTTAAAAAGAGCCTGGATGTTGCACTTGGTGCCATGCTTTAGTTCAATTGATGGTGTTGGGTGATAGGTTGGACTCAATGAGCTCAAAGGTCTTTTCCAACCTGGTTAATTCTGTATCAAAACATTTCCTGTCTGCAAATCAGATCCAATAGTGTGTTGGAAGGATGCACAGGACCAAACATACATTCCATCCCCACTTTAGGAGCAGAAAAAAGCCCCAAAACACTCATCTTAGGCTGGATGCTTTCAAATGCACAGTTCTGTGTCTTTGCTGGAATGAGACTCCCTCCTACACAAACTCCTTGTGAAAGAGAACTGGTTATACTAAGCTGAGCATCTCAGAGTCAGCAGGGATCAAAGCATCAACATGCATTAAGGGGAGTGTTCTGAATATTATCAATAAATACAGCCTAACCACCATGGAATTCAGCATTTCCCTTCTTCTATTTCAAGGGACACAAAATGATCAAGGGTGAAGAAGGGAAGCTCCTCTGAAAATCAATAAAAAAACTCCATACAAAATAAAATACAAATAAAAAAATTCAGTATAAAGTAATAAATCAATATAACATTTAAAAAAATCCATACAAAAGAAAACAAATTAAAAAATCAATAGAAAATAAAATAAATTTCGATACCTAAATACAACATTAAAAAAATCAATATAAAATAAAATAAAAAATACAATAAAGTAAAAAATAAAAAATTAAATAAAATAAAATATTAAAAAATCAATAAAGTAAAAATAAAAAATTTAATATAAAAGAATATTTTAAAAAATCAATATAAATACATTTTAAAAAAATCAATATAAATTAAAAATATTAAAAATCACTATAAAAGAAAGTAAAAGAATTAAAAACCAACACAAAGGGAAAAATTAAAAAATCAATATAAAATCAAATAAAGAGTCAAAATAAAATATAAAAAAATCAATATAAATTCAAATAAAGATTCAAAATAAAATAAAAAAAATCAATATAAATTCTAATAAAGATTCAAAATAGAATATAAAAAATCAATATAAAATCAAATGAAATAAAAAATAAAAATGTCAATAAAGATTCAAACTAAAATATAAAAAAATATAAATTCTAATAATGATTCAAAATAAAATATAAAAAAACAATATAAAATCAAATGAAATAAAAAATTCAATATAAAATATAATAAAAACCTAAAATATAAACAGAAATATAAAAGAAAATATAAAAGAAAATATATAGTACTATTTTAACACACACACCCAAACTAGGTGAAACTAAACAGAAGGGATCTGTCAGAGCATCACAGAATCATAGAATCACTCAGGTTGGAAGTGACCTCTAAAGGTCACCAAGTCCAACCCCCCTGCAGTGGGCACAGACCTCTTCTTATCCTAAAAGCAAACCCAGTCAGCTTCATTGTCATTCCCAACACATATCCACAGCTTCTTCCCAAAGGTCTCCAGTATTTAACTTCTCATACCTAGCTAGAGCAATGACTTTGCTATTCTTACTGCTAAAAGGACAATAAAAAGGTTGTTTTCCTCACAGCATTTTCATCACTGCACTTCATTTTTTTGTTGCTGTTGTTTAATGTTAGCCTTAATGGTTTCATACAGGTCCACTGAAGTTCAGTTTTATCATGGCCAGAGATTCTTCCTCACATATTTACACCTGTAGAGCTGCATAAGCAATGGTAAAAAGCTTCAGTGAGCTGCTTTGGTTAGCTCACTACATAGACACAGGACAGTGTGAAGTCACTACATAGACACAGGGCCATCAGTGAAGGCATGAGGAAGCATCACTCCAGAGAAGGACAGAAATAAACATCTTCCAGAGTAATTTTTGGCAAAATATGATCACAGAATCAGAGAATGTTAGGGGCTGGAAAGGACCTCAAAAGCTCATCCAGTCCAACCCCCCCAGCCAGAGCAGGATCACCTAGAGCAGGTCATAAAGGAACTCATCCAGGTGGATTTTGAACAACTCCAGAGAGGGAGATTCTACAAACCCCCTGGGCAGCCTGTTCCATTGTTCTGTCACCCTCACAGTGAAAAAATTGTTTCTCATGTTTCTATGGAACTTCCTATGCCTCAACTTCCACCCATTGCTCCTTGTCCTGTCATTGCACATCCCCCAGAAGAGCCTGGCTCCATCCTCCTGACACTCACCTCACCCTTCATGCATTTATAAACATTAATGAGGTAAAACCAGAGGAACAAAGAAAAAAAGCAAAACAAAACCCAAACCAACCAAACAAAACAAACCCAAAATAACTCCAAAAACCTCTTGTGCCAACTGCAAATAGCTTTGTAAGCTATTCACTACCTGTCTTTCGACTGCGACATGGTGAATAAGACTAAATTTTAAAGAAGAAATCTTCCAAGAACCATAAAATGGTTCTAGGTTGGAAGGGACCTCACAGATCATCTGCTCCAACCTCCACCACCCAAGGCCTTATTCAGCCTGACCTTGATGACCCAGCTGCCAAACAGAAAGGGACCTGGGGGTGCTGATTGACAGCCGCCTAAACATGAGCCTGCAGTGTGCCCAGGCGGCCAAGAAGGCCAATGGCATCCTGGCCTGCATTAGGAATAGTGTGGCCAGCAGGAGCAGGGAAGTCATTGTGCCCCTGTACACTGTACTGGTTAGGCTGCACCTCGAGTCCTGTGTCCAGTTCTGGGCTCCTCAGTTTTGGAAGGATGTTGGTTTGCTGGAATGTGTCCAGAGAAGGGCAACGAAGTTGTTGAGGGGTTTGGAACACAGCCCTATGAGGAAAGGCTGAGAGAGTTGGGGTTGCTTAGCCTGGAGAAGAGGAGACTCAGGCGTGAACTTATTGCTCTCTACAACCACCTGAAGGGAGGTTGTAGCCAGGCAGAGGTTGGTCTCTTCTCCCAGGCAGCCAGTACCAGAACAAGAGGACACAGTCTCAGGCTGCGCCAGGGCAGGTTTAGGCTGGAGGTTAGGAAGAAGTTCTATACAGAGAGAGTGATTGCCCACTGGAATCAGCTGCCTGTGGAAGTGGTGGAGTCACCTTCATTGGAGGTGTTCAAGAAGAGGCTTGATGGGGTGCTTGGTGCCAGGGTTTAGTTTTTTAGTTGTTTAGGTGGGTTGTATTGTACTGTTTTGTACTGTATTGTACTGTATTGTACTGTATTGTATTTAGGTGGGTTGGATTGGTTGATAGGTTGGACGTGATGATCTTGAAGGTCTCTTCCAACCTGTTGTATTGTATTGTATTGTATTGTATTGTATTGTATTGGTGGAGTCACCTTCATTGAAGGTGTTCAGGAGGAGACTTGATGGGGTGCTTAGTGCCACGGTTTAGTTGTTTAGGTGGGTTGGATTGGTTGATGGGTTGGATGCGATGATCTTGAAGGTCTCTTTCAACCTGGCGTATTGCATTGTATTATTGTATTGTATAACATGTCCAGAGAAGGGCAACAAGGCTGGGGAGAGGCCTTGAGCACAGCCCTGTCAGGAGAGGCTGAGGGTGCTGGGGTTGTTTAGCCTAGAGGAGACTCAGGGGTGACCTCATTGAGGCTCTACAACTACCTGAAAGGTGGTTGTAGCCAGGACGGGGTTGGTCTCTTCTCTCTAGCAACCAGCACCAGAACAAGAGGACACAGTCCCAAGCTGCACCAGGGTCAGGTGCTGGAGGTGAGGAGAAAGTTCATCGCAGTGAGAGTGATTCGCCATTGGAATGTGCTGCCCAGGGCGGTGGTGGAGTCACCATCCCTGGAGGTGTTCAAGAGGGGATTGGATGTGGCACTTGGTCCCATGTTCTAGTCATGAGGTCTGTGGTGACAGGTTGGACTCGATGATCTTTGAGGTCTCTTCCAACCTTGGCGATACTGTGATACCCGCACAGAGGATGCATCCACAACCTCCCTGGGCAACCTGTTCTAGAGTCTCACCACCCTCATACAAAAAACCCCAACATGCTCTCCCCCCTCCCCTACATGGTCACCTTGTTTTTTATATATTGTGGATTCATTGCCTTTTCTTCTGGCTTTTCTAGCACCACTCTTGACAGCTTGTACTTTTGCTTAAAAGCTGAACTGCCAACATGTTCATTTAATTTGGAGGTGGCAAAGAAATGCCTATTAAAGTCATAACCTCTGAGGGAAAAAGTTGCCCTCTGAGTTTTACACAACTTCAGCTTTGCAGTTGAATCTCAAGCTCTTCAGCAGGGGGACCAGAAAGAGCAATGTAGCTAAGCTCAGGGTGTCGTGGCACGCAGGAATGCAGGTTCAAAAGGAACCATCTGGTTCATTCAGTTCACTGCAACTGCAATGGAGTTTTAGCCCTGAAAGGTCAATGGCACTTCCATATGTACAAACTGGAATGCTTCCCATGTGCTGCAACAAATGCAAAGTATTAGCAGTTACTTTAAAAATGTAATGATAGGGTGAGGGAGGAAACAACACAGCCAGGACTGTGCAGCAGCAAGAGGGAGAGGGAGAGAGAGACCACCGATGTCCTACATTTCTGAAGTGCCCTTTCAAGTATTTTCTGCTTAATTCAGAATTCTAAATAAGGCCAAGAACTATTTTAAACAATTATGCTTCAATTACATAAGACAATGCTGACTAAATTAAAACTGAGCTCTGATCCAATAGCTGTCACTAGGTCTGCAAGTGTGGAGGAGGTGATAAATATCCACTTTCAGCTCTGAATGTCGGCTTTTTTGTGTGTCTTAAATCCTCTTCTACATTAAAAAAAAATAAAAAAAAAAAAAAATATGAGTTTTCATCTTCTCTGTTCTGCCTACAGCTACCCCACCTCTGTGTTTCCCATCTGTCTACTCCTTTCTTCAACTGAGTAACTCCCAACAGATCTCTCTTGGCTTGCCTTGCCAATCTAACTTGGCCAGTCCCCTCATCACAGCAGGCTAAAAGGTTGCAAATAACCCCCTTGGTGACTCTGCCACCATGAAAATGATCAGGGGGCTGGAACACCTCTGCTAGGAGGACAGGCTGAGGGAGTTGGGGGTGTTCAGCCTGCAGAAGGCTCCAGGGAGGCCTATTATCATCCTTCCAGTACTGGAAGGGGGCCTACAAGGGGCTGCAGAGGGATTGTGTACAAAGGCTTTCAGTGATAGGATGAGGGGCAAAGCTTTGAAATAAAAGATGATTTAGATTGGATGTTAGGATCCAGATCTTTAACATGAGGGTGGTGGAATACTGGAACAGGTTGCCCAGGAAGGTAGTTGAGACTCCTTAGAATCATAGAATTGGTAGGGTTGGAAGGGACCTCATGGATCCTCTAGTTCCAACCCCCTGCTGTGGGCAGGGACACCTCACACTACAGCAGGTTGCTCACATCCACATTCAGCCTGGCCTCAAAAACCTCCAGGGATGAGGCTTCCACCACCTCCCTGGGCAACCTGTGCCAGTGTCTCACCACCCTCATGGGGAAGAACTTCTTCCTAACATCCAATCTGAATCTACCCATTTCTAGTTTTGCTCCATTCCTCCTAGTCCTGTCATTACCTGACACCCTATCAATAGCTCCAGAGATGGAGCTATCAAAGGTCAGGCTTGACAAGGCTCTGAGCAACCTGACCTGGTGGAGCAGGGGGTGGTGTAGGACTAGATGACCTTTGGAGGTCCCAAAGGTCCAGCCTAAACCATTCTATGATTTTGTGTGCAAGTGTGTGATGTCTCATACCAGTAGTCGAGTGACTGGGTTTAACTTTGTATGCTTTGAAAGCTTTAGCATTACTTTAAGCAGAAAATAAATACAATAAAGTAAAATCTCACTCTTCTGAGAATTGTAGAGTACTGCTTCCTCTGACCACTAGCTCTGATTCCAGTAAGGTGCACACATTCAAAGGGAATCAACTGGTATGCCTACGAACTGCAGTGTCTAAATCATCATAGGGTACAGAAGATAATCTCACACACTCATATGGCAGATGCAGATGGGATTCCTGCCCTTCTGCAGTGCTGCCTGGAGGAAGGGCTGGAAATCTAAAACTGAACTCAATGCCTCCAGGCAGGTGAACTACCTGAAGGGAGGTTGTAGCCAGAATAAGAGGACACAGTCTCAAGCTGTGCCAGGGGAAGTTTAGGCTGGAGGTGAGGAGAAAGTTCTTCCCAGAAAGAGTAATTGGCCATTGGAATGTGCTGCCCAGGGAGGTGGTGGAGTCACCATCCCTGGAGGTGCTCACAAAAGGATTGGATGTGGCACTTGCAGCCATGGTTTTGTTGTCAGAAGGTGTTAGGTAATGGGTTGGACTTGATGATCTCTGAGGTCTTTTCTAACCTGGTTGATTCTGTGATTCTATGAATTCTACTCTGTTTGAAAACAGGGATTAAGCTATAGGCAATGGAGGTTCCCAAAGTGCTTTCCAACTGCCTTGAGGCAATCTTAAAATAAGGTAAATTTCACTAAAGAACCAGAAAGCATTAAAGCATAAAAAACCCAAAAAGCTAGTCAAAATCCCCTAACACCATAGTCAACCTCAAGTAACCTAATCAATAGGTTCATTTACACACTTAAGAACATATTAATTGGACCTTTACTTTTATGAGAAAGTATAAAAATGTCACACAGCTACCACCTACCCCATTGCTGAAACTCAGGCTCTCAGAAGTGCTGCTTTGTCATTGGAGGAACTCAAATTAATTTCATCACATTCACAGCAAATAGATAATTTCTCCCTGCTCCCTGTGAGCTCTCAAACTGTGTCTTTGTAAATCCTTTCTCCTTCAGTCCAACTATTCGAGTATCTTTGGTGAGACACTGGAACAGGTTGCCCAGGGAGGTGGTGGAAGCCTTGTCCCTGGAGGGCTTTAAGGCCAGGCTGGATGTGGTTCTGAGCAACCTGATGTAGTGTGAGGTGTCCCTGCCCATGGCAGGGGGGTTGGAACTAGCTGATCCTTGAGGTCCCTTCCAACCCTGACAGCTCTGTGATTCTATTTCCACCTTCATGAATTCATTTCTATTCTATTCTATTCTATTCTATTCTATTCTATTCTATTCTATTCTATTCTATTGGCAGCTGACTGACACACAGCACCACTGCTCTGAACTGAAAACCTTTTGGCTGAAAGCTAAGTACCCACCAAGCTGGTAACAGACAGAGGCAATTTTCACAAAAAGAGGAAAATACATTTGCATAAACAAAATAATTCAGCAAATTGTACTTTAATACAATGGAGCACTCATCTCTCCAACAAAAACTCTTAACCTCAATAAGCAGACTGCCACCAGATTTGAGATTTGTCCACACTCTTCTAATGGCTTAGAATCTACTACCACAATAACAAGAAGCTCGTCTCACTCTGTTGGGAGAGCAAATGGAAGCTATATTTACAAGCAAACCTACACTCTACAATGGAATGTAATCAGTATGTACAAATACACAGTATTTACAATATTATACAGGTATTTACAATCAGAACACAGCATGGAAACCCCTCTGAACCCCTAAGGGGATCCCCAAAAGGAGTGGGAGCAACTGTTCCACTTCCTCCTCCAGCTCCCCCCCTTTTCATCTAATTAGAAGAAAAGAGAAAGAGATGTCAGAGACTGTGAGAGACTAAATCTTGGCTCTTGATGTGACTCAACAAAGATAAAATCACCTTTGCTGCTGGCCCAGACAATGGACCAAGGCCACTGCTATTGATACCTTTGGGAATATGCATAAGACAAGATCATCTCCACCCATCAGGTACCCTAGAAAGAGAGGATGGTGAGACAATGGATTCACCACCTGGCCCCTGATGTGTATTGGGTATGTGGGCAGGTCAATGGAAAAGGTGGAGGTGGAGGCCTCCCCTCCCCAACTCCTTCTTCCATAGCCTTGTCCAAACACAAAGGAATAGACAAGAAGATTTCCTGAGGAACAATACCTGGACACTTACCTAAGGACTAAAAAACTGTATAAAAAGACTTGAGGTGAGGGGTGTGGTAATATAATTCCTTTCCTCTTCTCTCTCCCTGTCTATTTTCTCTCTCTCCCCTTCTGATCCATCCACTTTATTTGTGTATTAAACAGCTTCGTGGGCTGTTGATACTTTGGCCTCGTTTGTGCCTCTAATTTCATGACATGGGAATATTCAAAAGAACTGAGGCTCTGTCCCTCTCTGGACTGAGACAGAGAGTTAGTGCTCTTATCTCAAGGTTAGGCTGATAAGGTCCTCCCAGCGGAGCAGAGCAGAGAGCAGCCTCAACAGCCAGAAGAGAGAGAAAGGAATGAAGTGGGATGTGAGATATTGCGAGGGGTCCATCTCACATCCGGCCCATGAAAGTCGTTTAGAATACTCTCTTGTTTTCCTTTTTACACCCAACTGTGGATTTGTTCACATTTCTCCACTCTTCTGCTCAAAAATCTGCAGCTGACTTTTAGAAGCACAGCCTGAAACGGCCACAACTCTGCAGCTATGCTGTGAGAGAGCATCTCATTCTGTTTAAATGATGACTCCACCTGTTCAATTTATTATATGGCAGCAATATTAACAGCCTTGAGCACCTAGTTTCTCAAGCTTAAAGACTGAAGTGCCATAATTCTCTGGTTCAATTATTAAGATTCCAGTCCCCCAGCTCCCTGTGGCTACAGATAACATCTAATCAGTTACGCAAAGGTAAACCAAACCAGGTAACTGGATGTCAAAAAATCTTTCAGCTTACCTGACAAGCAGATGTATGTTAAGTATTCACCCTGACCCCCAGTAGCTAGGAAAGGTATCTTTTTTTTTGTTCTTCTTTTCACTTGGACAGCTCCCAGCATCCGTTCGTCATGTGGGGCAAAAATTTCTTTGCTGATTGCAGATTTGGCATTCATTGTAGATCAGAGGTCCAGCAGACTGTTGCCCTCTAAAAGCCAAATGATGGAAAAAGAAATACATTAGAAACTCCTAGGTTATGTACAGTCCAGTTAACTTAGGCTGGCATTGGCAGCTCTGACCTTCAAGAAAAAAAACAGGTTTTTTTAATGATTTGGAAGAATTTCCCAGATAATTTCATGCTCTCAGAGGCAGAATTTTCAGAGGATCTAAGAGTCTTCACTGGAGCTGCTCTCCATGCTTCTTAAATTCTGTTAAACTAGCTTAGCTCATATGAGGCAGAAGCTGTCCATACTAGCACTCCAGAAGGATGCAAAATCTTCTCAGAGACACCCTGTAACTCCAGGCTGTATAAAAGCCTCAGTAATTCCCTCTCTGGTAACTGAGGGTGAAGTCACCTGTCCCACATAGACAGGGAAAGCACCGCAAGGGCAGGGAGAAGGAACAGTGTGGTTCTTCTGGCAGACAAGGAGTCACGTTCCCAGAAGGTACAGAAAGCTCCAGACTTGGTACAAGTGATCCTTCAGGAACACTGCCCTTGATGACAGCGCTTGATTAAACAGCTTCTGCACCTCATGCAGCTTTAGCACCTCATCGCCTCAACTCCTCCATAACCACCAACTGGGCAACTGCACAGGAAACGGCGTCAGAGAAACCGGTCAGGTTCACGGAGACAAAACCACACCTCCTCTTTTCTGCTAAGTAATTTTGACCCAGGTCAGTTCCTCTATGTGTTTCATGAGAAAACAGCACAGGCAACTTGGGAGAGACATTTGGAGAAGAAAAATAACTGACTAAAAGAACAGACATAAAACAGGGAGGGAAAAGGAGGGAAGCTCCGAGCACAGCTTACAGAGAAGCATGAGGTGGACTCATTTGATATTTGTCACAACTATTAGAAAACAGAGATAAATTCCAGTCAAAGTAGATAATGGAGCCCAAACTCTTGGATCTGTTATTTTCAGTGTGCATACTATTTTTAGTGTGCACACTACCAGCAAACTACCACACCAGTGCTCTTGCTTTAGCACAAGAGCTGTATTCATGGAGCTGTAAGGGTACAACTCAGCCCAAATCAAAGTCACCACATCCTCTTTCCCAGGATGCAAAGAGAATCCTTTGCCAAAATACTTAGTAATATATCTTGGTTAAGCAACACAGAGGTGTGGAAACTCTGAAAAGTTTTAGCATGAAGTCATTTTACACACCCCTTTACAAAAAAAATCAACTGCCTTTACAAAATGCTTTATCAGATGAATTATGAAGGAAGAAAGAACGTGCGGCTCCTGAAAAGGTCACAGAATGGGGGTTGGAAGGAACCTCCAAAGATCATCCCTGCAGTCAGCAGGGACACCCTCCACTAGATCAGGATGCTCAGAGCCTTGTTTAGCCTGACCTTGAATACCTCCAGGGACAGGGCCTCAACTACCTCCTTGACAAGCTGCTGCAGAGTTTCACCACTCTCATGATAAAGAACTGGTTTCTAGCATTCAGTCTAAATCTCCTACTCTCTCATCTCAAACCACTGCCCCTCATCCTATCACTACAGGCCTTTGTGAACAGTCCCTCTGCATCCTTCTTGAGGGCTCCCTTCCAACACTGGAAGGTTGATATTAGGGCTCCCTGCAGCCTTCTCCAGACTGAACGACCCCAGCTCCCTCTGGACCCATCCCATCAGGTCCATGTCCTTCCGGCACTGAGGGCTCCAGAACTGGACACAGTACTCCAGGTGAGGTCTCACCAAAGCAGAGTAAAGATGGCAGAATCAGCTCTCTCCATCTGCTGGCCATGCTGCTTTTGATGCAGCCCTGGATGCCATTGGCCTTCTGGGCTGCAAGCTCACACTGTTGGCTCATGCCCAGCTTCTCATCCACCAGCACCCCCAAGGCCTTTTCTGCAGGGCTGCTCTCATTTTCATCAATCCCCAGCCTGTGTTGATACCTAGGATTGCCCTAACCTAAATGCAGGACCTTACACTTTGCTTTACTGAACCTCATGAGATTCTCCCCAGCCCACCTCTCCAGCCTGTCCAGGCCCCTCTGGATTGGATTCTATCCTTCAGACTTACCAACTGCATCGCTGAAATACATCAACATGAAAACTTAGACTTACTTAGAAAATACTCTTTTCACATTCATGTTCATGACACAACAATTTTTTCCTGCCTTTTGAAATTACTTGCAGTATATCTTTTACCAGCATGGAAGCTGTGGGAACATTTTAAGGAGGCTTTTGGTTTAATTCTTTCTTTTTCTGTTCAAGGCCACTGTCAATGCCCATGGCTTTAATCACACAGACCTCCTCCTGACTGAGACTGATAAACTCCACAAAAATAACTTCAGCCTCAGACCTTCATGTGCTAAAAGAAGTTTCAATAGTTTGCTGGCAACACAAAGGCTATGAGGCAAAAAATACTCTTGAATTATATCCAACTGAAGAAGCGTTCTCCAGCTTGCAAAGACCTGATGCTGTTCATACTGCAACTCAAGCTGCTGAACAGTTCTTCAGAACACAGAATCATGGAATTGTTAGGGTTGGAAGGGACCTCAAGGATCAGCTAGCTCCAACGCCCCTGCCATGGGCAGGGACACCTCACACTAGATCACAGAACCTCAGATTTTAGGAGTTGGAAGGGACCTTGGAAGATTATCCAGTCCAATACCCTTGCCAGAGGAGGGCCACTTGCAGTAGGTCAAACAGGAATGCATCCAGGCAGGTTTGAATGTCTCCAGAGGAGATTCCACAACTTCTCAAAGCAGCCTGTTCCAGGGCTCTGTCACACTCACAGTGAAAAAGTTTTTCCTTATGTTCACATGGAATCTCCTCTGCTCCAGCTTGCACCTACTTCCCCTTGTCCTATCGTTGGACATCACTGAGCAGAGCCTGGCTCCATCCTCCTGACACTGACCTTTCACATCTTTATAAGCATGAATGAGGTCACCCCTCAGCCTCCTCTCCTCCAAGCTAGAGCCCCAGCTCACTCAGCCTTTCCTCACAAGGGAAATGTTCCACTCCCTTCAGCTCTTTGTGGCTCTCTCTCAAGTAGTTCCCTGAAGTCCTTCTAGCACTGAGGCACCCAGTACTGGACACAATATTCTAGATGCAGCCTCACCAGGGCAGAGTAGAGGGACAGGAGAACCTCTCTCAACCTACTAACCACCTTCTTTATAATGCACTTTAGGATGCCACTGGCAGTAACATGATTGGAAGACATGATTAGATGATAGGTTGGACTTGATGATCTTGAAGGTCTTCTCCAACCTGGCTAATTCTGTATTCTGTATCTGGAACAAATAGAGAGGGAACTCAAAAAAACCCAACAACCAAACAAAAACCCAAACAAACTAACAAGCAAACAAAAAAAACCCACAACCCAGAACTTTAAACCAATTGATTTGTAATAAAGTATGAGATGAAGCTGGAACTAGCAGACAGAGCTCAAGTTTATTACTGACTCATGTGACTTTAGTTAGGAGTCAGCTAAGGAAACGAAATTTACATGGAAATAACACAAGATGTGGAAACACAAAAATGATTGTGGAAGTCATTCACAGGAGCTGGTGTCTTTCTGGATCTGATTGGAGGGGTTAAGGGAGGCTGGGTTGGGTTTTGAGCAATTTTAACTTGCCAAAGTGGTAGCAAACAGAATGTTCCTCCTGACTTTTGGTGGGTGTCAGTCTAGGGCCTGGAAGTGCTGGGAGATAGGACTGGAATTTTAAATGAGCTTACAGTATTGGAGAAGTAGCCTGGAGGTTGGAAGTACAAGACATCTACTCTTAAATGGGAATAATTAGTTACTAAGATGTCAAGTGCTTTTCTTTTTTGTGCTCCCTCAGCCTGTCCTCATAGCAGAGGTGCTCCAGGTCCCTGATCATTTTCATGGCCCTCCTCTGGACCCACTCCATCAGGTCCATGTCCTTCCTGTGTTGAGGGTACCAGTGCTGGACACAGGACTCCAGGTGAAGTCTTAGCAGAGCAAAGTAGCAGAAGTCCCAGAGTAAGGTTGATCTACTGTTTTAATCGTTATTTGCAGAGCTAATGTAACTTGATATTATTTCTTTAAGATAGAGTTAAGTTTACTAAACCTATTGCAAACTGACTCTAATTAGAAGATGTTCTAATACTTGTTTTTGAAGGATTTATAAATTAGTTCCCTTTGTTTACTTCATTATTGTTTCCCTTTGTTTGTTTTTTGCTTCTCCCAAGCTGAATGTTGATGAACATTAATGATCAAATAGTCTCAATACTTCCAGCTAGTTGGGGATGCCCCTGCTTACTGCAGAGGGGGTTGGACTAGATGACCTTCGGGAGTCCCTTCCAACCCAGACCATCCTATGATTCTAAACTGTGCAGACAATTATCACAACAGCAGAAGCTGGTGCCTTGAAATGATTTCCCAAAGCAGATGTCATCCTCTGCCAGAATGGTGACTTGATTAAAAGCAGATCTGAATGTTTGCTCGAGCTACCACTGCAGCCCAAGGAGAGCTTGCTCAGGTGACATCATGCTGCAGGCAGCATTTCAGTGGTTAGCCTGTCCTGTGAGCCCATCCCTGTTTATGACTAAAGATCTTTGAAAGCAGCAAGACTTAACAGACTGAACAGTTTTTCCCCCTCTCTTCTTCTGGCAAACATTACTTGCTCTTCCCTCTCTTGCTTCTTACTTAATTTCTCTTTGCTAATTTTACTACTATGAAAATTCTGCAGGCAGAGGATTAGTTTCCCCAGCTCTTTCAGTGTACAGATAACTCAACAGAGGTGCTGTAAATCTTCTTTTCTTCCCCACTCACTTCCATAAAACATCTGGATATAAAGATAAGTCAGCTGCTTGCTGGCTGCCTGCCCAAAACCACAAAATGGGCCAAGTTTTTTTGTTATTGAGCGTGTGGGATCTGTGAAAACACCAGCTTTTAGCTTTAATTGCTGTCCCTTCATACACTTCCAGAAGAATGGCCAACTGTTCAGCAGGATTTCTTAGTGAGGGAAATATCATGGAGAGTTACAGTAGGGGGAAGATATGAATAGATGCAAATGTGCACTGCATTGCAGGCACTAGTTCAGATCTGCTCAGGATCTGCTCTTTCCTCTCAGGCATTTTTGTTGGGTGCTGGGGGCACAGAGGGAAGGCTTAAATCCTCTTTTACAAAGCTGGGATGGCTGGAGTGAAAAACTGGAGGAGGAAAATGGAATTTTCTTTGTTCAGCCAAAAGCAGAACGGAATTAAACATGTGGAACGTGTGGAACAAAGAAATCGTACGAGGCAGGAAATGTGAACTCGCTTCAAAGGCACATTACTGACACATTTAAATCCTGCTTGCCTCAGAGTGCTGAGCACTGTGAACAGTAACACACTGTCCTGGGGAGTGCCCAGAGATCCTCCAAGAAGTTTTCTTCTGAAGAAAGAACTTGAGTGTATTGATTGAGAAGCTCACCGTCATCTGCCAGTGTGCTCGTGCAGCCCAGAAGGCAAATTGTGTCCTGAGCTGCATCAAGAGGAGTGTGGCCAGCAGGGCAAGAGAGGGGATTCTGGTGTCCCCAGTAGAAGGAGGACACAGAGCTGTTTGAGTGAGCCCAGAGGAGGGCCACAAAGATGATCCAAGAGCTGGAATACCTCTGCTGTGAGGACAGGCTGAAGGTGCTAGAGCTGCTCAGCCTAGAGAAGAGAAGACACTGGGGGGACCTTAGAGCTGCCTTCCAATACCTGAAGGGATCCTACAGGAAGGCTGGAGAGAGACTTTTCCTAAGGGTGTCTAGCAATAGGACACAGAGGAATGGTTTGAAGCTGAGTGAGAGCAGGGTTACACTGGATCTTAGGAAGAAGTTCTTCTGTATGAGGGTGGTGAAGACTATGGAACAGGCTGCTCAGGAAGGTTGTAGATGGCTCCTGCCTGGGGGTGATCAGGGTCAGGCTGGATGGGGCCTTGAGCAGCTGAGTCTAGTTGAGTCGCATCCCTGCCCATGGTGGGGAGGTTGGAGGAGATGATCTCTGAGGTCCCTTCCAACCTAAGCCATTCTGTGATTCAGTAAAGCATTTTATATTTGACCACGGAGGAAACTGCTGATGGCTTGAATTTGTCCTGGAACAAGAGAAAACACTGTTCTGAGCCAAGAGAAAGCATTCCTGTGTGAAGAAATCTTCTTTTGCTACAGGAAGCAATGCATGTACAGCCAGCACTGTAGTTTTGGTTGGTTTTTTGGTGGTTTTGTTTGTTTGTGTTGGTTGGTTGGCTTTGGGTAATATTTTTGGATAATTTTCTTTTTTTTTTTTCTTCTTTTGTTTTGCCTTTTGCTCCTCTTCTGAGGTGTTTTTGTTGGAGGATGGGAAAAATTGGCACTTGTTCCATTGAGCAGGTCTTCCACTATTTTCTTTTTATATAAAGCTAACCAAAAGTTGGCATTATGGAGCTGCTCTCCTATGGGGACAGACTGAGGGAGTTGGGGCTGTTCAGTCTGGAGAAGAGAAGGCTCCAAGGAGACCTAATTGAGGCCTTCCAGTATCTGAAGGGGGCTACAAGAAAGCTGGGGAGGGACTATTTAGGGTGTCAGGGAGTGATAGGACTGGGGGGAATGGAAAAAAATGTAGCAATGGGTAGATTCAGATTGAAGGTTAGGAAGAAGTTCTTCCCCATGAGGGTGGTGAGAAACTTGCACAGGTTGCCCAGGGAGGTGGTGGAAGCCTCATCTCTGGAGGTTTTGAAGGCCAGACAACCTGCTGTAGTGTGAGATGTCCCTGCCCATGGCAGGGGGGCTGCAACTAGATGATCCTTCCAACCCTAACAATTCTGTGATTCTATGTAGTGCTAAAGAAGAGGTGCACTGGAATGTTTTACTTACTTAAGCAAAGACTTTTTGCAGAGATCCAGCAATACATATGGAGAAGGTTACTTATTTAAATCCAGCTGTGGATTTTTTTTTGTCCTGTGTAATACAACTTCCTCCAAACTATTCTGACACCTCAGTTTTGGAAGTCTGCACACAGGCACAGTTATTTGTCAGTTTCCACATTAGATTCAGCAGCCATGCCAAGTACACTGCATCAGATAAACTGCCTAATTCAGACATCTAAGGCTGTTGTAAACCAAGTGTTGGGAGCAGAAGGATCACAACCTTTGCAGTGAGCCCACATTTTAGTTGGAGATTCCACCTAGGGCAGCTGGTGTCTGTTGTGGCTTCTCGTGTACAGCCTTAGGTGGATGTGCATCAACCAGCTCAATCACAAAGCAAATAACAGCATGTAGCAAGAAACTGCAGTATTTCCTTGCTCTGTATTATACAGAATACAGGGCAATGAGGCTGGTGAGAGGTCTGGAGCACAAGCCCTATGAGAGACTGAAGGAGCTGGGGTTGCTTAGCCTGGAGAAGAGGAGGCTCAGGGGAGACCTTCTTGCTGTCTACAGCTACCTGAAGGGAGGTTGTAGCCAGGTGGGGGTTGGCCTCCTCTCCCAGGCAACCACCAACAGAACAAGAGGACACAGTCTCAAGCTGTGCCAGGGGAGGTTTAGGCTGGATGTTAGGATGAAATTCTTCCCAGAAAGAGTAATTGGCCATTGGAATGTGCTGCCCAGGGAGGTGGTGGAGTCCCCATCACTGGAGGTGTTCAAGAAAGGCTTGGATGTGGCACTTGAAGCCATGGATTAGTTGTCAGGCGGTGTTAGGTATTAGGTATTAGGTAATAGGTTGGACTTGAGGTCTTTTCCAACCTGGTTGATTCTGTGACTTAGCAAATAAGCTTAAGAACTTACACAGCTGGCTTAAAGTCACAAGACATAACTTCTACCTGCCTTTGATTTAGAAGCTCTTAGCAGGGGGCCCAGCTGTGCAATATTTTGCCACAAGAAATTAAAACCCTAAGTTCTCCATATGGCAGAGGAAAAGGTAGAACTTTTTTCTTCACCCATATAATACCACCACCTCACCTAGGAGGGAGCAGAGAGAACCCACAATCACAGAATCACAGAATGGTTTGGGTTAAAAGGGACCACCAAAGTCATCTAGTCCTGCCCCCCTGCACTAAGCAGGGACATCCTCCACTAGATCAGGTTGCTTAGAGTCTTGTTGAGCCTGGCATCTCAGGGAGATGCCCTCCCTGGGCAATCTGTTGCAGTGCTCCACCAACCTCATGGTGCAGAAGTTGTTCCTAACATCCAAACTAAATCTGCTCTTTACTCGTTTCAAACCATCGCCCCTCACCCTGTCACTGCAGGCCTTTGCAAACAGTCGCTCTGCAGCCTTCTTGCAGGCCCCCTTCAGGTACTGGCAGGCTGCTATTAGGTCTCCCTGCAGTCTCCTTCAGGCTGAACAACTCAAGCTCCCTCAGCCTATCCTCATAGCAGGAGGTGTTCCAGCCCCTGGATCATCTTTTTGGTCCTCCTCTGGACTTGCTCCAACAGTTCTGCATCTTTGTGATGGTGACACAAGAACTGGATGCAGTATGTGAGGTGGGGGTCTCAAAAGAGTCTCAAGTACAGGAAAAACAGCTTCATTTTCAACAACTACTAGCAGTGTCACAATCCTGCTTTTCAAGTAGCTTGTGTTTAAAATCCCATTTCTTTGAAACATTTCTGTACTGCTTTCTGCCAGACACTGAAAGCTTTTTCCCTTCAATGATGGCATTTAACCATATATAAATTTAGGCTAAAAGTGAGCTGGCAGCAACACAGAACTATAAAATTGTTAGGGTTGGAAGAAACCTCAAGGATCATCTAGTTCCAACCCCCCTGCTCCTCACCACTCTTGCCATATTCTTCATTCCCTCTAACTGCATTCAGATCCTTACTTTTACTAGTATAGACATTTTCTTCAAGTGCCTTTAATCCATTTAATGAGGAATAAAAGGAAACTGCTCTATTGGAAGGAAGTTCCTAGCATCAAGGGATAAAATGAGAGGGCCATGTGTAAAACAGTGCAAAAGGCAGGCAAGTTTTATCTGGCTTCACAATCTCTCTCTTGGGAAAGCACAGTGAAAATCCTGAAGTCTGGTGATTTAGGCAAAAAGTGAGCTGGCAGCACCTCTCTTGCCATATTCTTCATTGCCCTCTAACTGCATTGAGATTCTCAGTTTTATTAGAATAGAACAGAACAGAATAGACCAGACCAGACCAGACCAGGCTGGAAAAGACCTTTGAGATCATCGAGTCCAACCTATCACCCAACACCATCTAATCAATTAAACCATGGCACCAAGCACCCCATCCAGTCTCTTCTTAAACACCTCCAGTGATGGTGACTCCACCACCTCCCTGGGCAGCACATTCCAATGGCAAATCTCTCTTGCTGGGTAGAACTTCTTCCTGACATCCAGCCTAAACCTCCCCTGGTGCAGTATACAAATATTCTTCAAGTGCCTTCAACCCATTTAATGAGGAATAAAAGGGAACTGCTCTATTGGAAGGAAGTCCCTAGCACCAAGGGATAAAATGAGATGGCATGTGTAAAAAGAAGGTAACTTTTACTGACTTCATAACATCTCACTTGGGAAAGCAGAGTGCAAACCCTGAAGTCTGGTGGTGATTTCATTGCGCTGAGAGCAGCGCAGTTCCCAAAGCCATGACTCATTCAGATCCTAGCAAATAAAAAGTGCTGGGGAGACAGATGTTTTGTTTATGATGAATTAATTCCCACAGCATGCCTTGCCCATAAAAAATTCCAGGCTTCAGTTTGTAAGCAGAAGATAAGGCATGACAGTCATGCTCCTGCCTTACTCTTCCTAACTACTATTGTATTAAAACTCAAATGGCAGTGGCTGCTGCTGCTTGAACAAGTGTGAAACGCTCAGGTTCCAGGCTTTAAAGTTTCCTTCCTTAGGTCTTAGGCTATTACTGTTTCTTGTGACAACAAAAAAATAGATTAAGGCTCAAGTACAATATATTAACAGATAATTAAGTTGAAATAAATAAGTCTCAGGAGTGCACAGCTTGACCTCAAATCTCAAAACAGCAGAGTGGTTTCATTTCATTAGAGAGGTGATCGTGCCACTTTGCTCTGCTCTGGTAAGACCCCACCTCCAGTACTGTGTCCTGAAGAGCTCTGGAGTCCTCAGCACATGAAGGGCATGGACCTGATGGAGCAGGTCCAGAGGATGGCCACAGAAATGATCAGGGAGCTGTAACACCTCTGCTATGAGGACAAGCTGAGGGAGCTGGGGTTGCTCAGCCTGGAGAAGAGAAGGCTCCAGGGAAACATAATAGCAGCCTTCCAGCACTTGAAGGGGACCACAAGAAGGCTGCAGGGGAACTGTTTACAAAGGCCTGCAGTGGTAAGACGAGGAGCAATGGTTTGAAGTGAGAAAAGAATAGATTGAGATTGGATGTTAGGAATAGGTTTTTTAGCATGAGGTGGTTGGGACACTGGAACAGTTGCCTAGGGAGGTAGCGGAGGTCTTGGAGATACTCAAGGTGAGGCTTGACAAGGCTCTGAGCAACCTGATCTAGTGGAGGATGTCCCTGCTGACTGTAGGGGGTTGGACTAGATGACCTTTGGAGGTCCCTTCCCAATCCAGACCATTCTACAATTCTGTAATTTTCACAGAATCAACCAGGTTGGAAGAGACCTCCGAGACCATCAAGTCCACTGATCACCCGACCCTACCTAATCAACTGGACCATGGCACTAGGTGCCTCATCCAGTCTTTTCTTAAACACCCCCAAGTATGTCCCACCACCTCCCTGGGCAGCACATTCCAATGCCCAATCTCTCTTTCTGTGACAAACTTCTTTCTAAGATCAAGCCCAAACTTCCCCCTGCACAGCTTGAGACTGTGTCCTCTTGTTCTAGTGCTGGTTGCCTGCGAGAAGAGACCAACCCCACCTGGCTACAACCTCCCTTCAGGGAGTTGTAGACAGCAAGGTCTCCCCTGAGCCCCCTCTTCTCCAGGCCAAGCAACCCCAGCTCCCTTAGCCTCTCCTCACAGGGCTGTGCCCCCTTCTGTGTTGCCCTTCCTCTGCCCCTAAACAGCACAGCATTCCAGTATCACCCAGTTAAACAGCAAATGCAAGAAAAGACATGTATCCATGCAGCTGAAGTGCTAATTACCTGGAAAAACCCCTATGGCAGTTAACCAACACATGGATGCCTTTGCACCTCCAAGCTACAGATGCATGATGCATTTGACTAGCTCCTTAGTAAGCTGTGTGCTTATTTTGAGATCAAAAATAAAACACAACCACTACAATCACCACCTCCCCACCAGCCTTGGTGTTCTGCTTTTGCAGCAAAGTAACCAACATGCAGCTGTTGAATTCAGGTCTGTTAAGGGTGCTGTCACTACCTGACAAAGATACACAACTACAGATGACAACAGCTAGAGGTCACTTATATCATAACACATTCAATACATCACCACAGCCACCAGCAGGTCACTGCCTGACAGGTACAGAACTGCTGTGCTTACAGAAGTGGTTTTGTCACATGCCCATTGCAGTCTACCCAGTAAGTTTGAGCTTAACCTAGTTCCAGACAGACAAAAAGCAATATTAGAGCTATGCAACTTTTTGTCTACCTTCTACAGCATAAACCAGCAAACAAATTTCTCCCAAATGGAACAGGTGGTTGTGGTGCAGGAGAGGAAACACTCTCACTAAACCATGTGCTTTGCAGAATGCCCATAATAAGATAGATACTAACTTCACTACTAACTTCATTTACTCAAGCACAACCAAGAACAGAAACAAACAGGTCTCATTTTCCCACAGAGTAAAATGAGGGTGGAAAAACCTTTTCCACTATTTTTGTTGGTGCTGCAAACCATATTACTTGGTGCATCAATTAGACAAGCAAAGCCCTTCACATATTCATTTTTAAACTGTATAAAGGAGAAGGGGCATAGATAGAGGAAGGAAGGGTGGAAGTGGTCCTCTTTTTCTCTTACAGCCTCATCTGACCACAGTTTCCCTCAATGGGCGTGATCCTACCCATTACCTGACAGTGAGATGATGTCCTGGCCTCACCTCATCCCCAGGAAGGTGCCCAATGCCCCGTGGCTGGGGCTGCCCACCTAGTCCTGGCCCCAGGTCCCAGGGGAGTGCCTGCTGCTCTTCGTGTCCTGGCCATAGGGAGCCTGGGCAGGTCTAACCAATGAAAGAAATAAAAGTAACTGTTGGCACAAGGAACATCAGCAACAGCTTGAGTAAAGGTACCAAGAAGCAAGCAGGAATAGAATAGAATAGAATAGAATAGAATAGAATAGAATAGAATAGAATAGAATAGAATAGAATAGAATAGAATAGAATAGACCAGGTTGGAAAAGACCTTTAAGATCATCAAGTGCAACCTATCACCCAACACCATCTAATCAACTAAACCATGGCTCCAAGCACCCCATCCAGTCTCTTCATAAACACCTCCAGGGATGGTGATTCCACCACCTCCCTGGGAAGCACATTCCAATGGCCAATCTCTCTTTCTATGAAGAACTTCTTCCTAACATCCAGCCTAAACCTCTCCTGGCACAGCTTGAGACTGTGTCCTCTTGTTCTGCTGCTGGGTGCCTGGGAGAAGAGACCAACCCCCAGCTGGCTACAACCTCCTTTCAGGCAGTTGTAGAGAGCAAGGTCTCCCCTG
The DNA here is from genome assembly GCA_015227895.2 of Colaptes auratus. Lineage (NCBI taxonomy): Eukaryota > Metazoa > Chordata > Aves > Piciformes > Picidae > Colaptes > Colaptes auratus. The sequence goes on along the minus strand of CM037646.1, from coordinate 47,814,278 downwards.
AGCCTCCTCTTCTCCAGGCTAAGCAACCCCAGCTCCCTCAGCCTCTCCTCACAGGGCTGTGCTCCAGGCCCCTCCCCAGCCTCGTTGCCCTTCTCCGGACACCTTCCAGCAACTCAACATCTTTCCTAAACTGAGGAGCCCAGAACTGGACACAGGGCTCAAGATGTGGCCTAACCAGCGCTGAGTACAGGGGCAGAATGACTTTCCCTGCTCCTGCTGGCCACACTATTCCTGATGCAGGCCAGCCAAAGCCCATTCTGATTCAAGCCTTTTGCTATCACACTGTCATTCCAAGTCTTGTTCTGACAGGGAAAGGGGAAAAACAACCAAAGGAATCAAGCAAACAAAATTGATTTTTACATGCTTTTAAGTAATGGACTGCAAATCACCTGAGAGACTGCTGTGGAAGCTACCAGTACAGGACAGGGCAGAGAAGCACAAGGAAGGAAACAGTTAAACACACCTAATCATTGTTTGCACACAGTCATATCTCTGATTCAGCAGCAGTAGCCAGCCTGAGGCAATTATGCAAGAGACTACCAGAGCACAGCAGTGGGAAAGAAGACAGCCTGCACCTGAAAGCTGCACCACTGACTCAAAACCTTTGAGCTCACTTGTGGTTAGCAAGGGCAGCGAGGACTTCAGAACTGCAGATGGAGATCTTCAGAGGGAGGGCTGTGAAACTTCTGCAGAGTGAGAGCAGCAACCTGCTTTGACTTTGACCTAGAAAGACTACACTGTCTGCCTTAGTCACCCTGCCTCCTGGAGGCAAGCTCCAATGCGCAGAGCAGTGACAAACTCTGTTCTTCGAAACACTCCCCAGCACTGCAAGAATGCACTGAGTCCTTCTGACAAACTCTGAGCTGAGACTTAGTGGCCAGGAAAGGAAGTATGAGCAATTCGAGGCTAATAAAAGAGCATTAGAAAACTGGTTCAGTGACACTGGCAAGAAATCCAGTTAGATAGGAGGCAAAGTACCAGCCAAGCCTTGCCAGTTCTTTGGCACTAGGTCAAGATAGCAAGATAACCAGTGTATCCAGTTCAAGAGGGACAGGGATCTACTGGAGAGAGTCCAAGGGAGGGCTACAAGGATGCTGAAGGGACTGCAGCACTGCCTGGTGAGGAAAGGCCGAACGACCTGGGGCTGGTTAGCCTGGAGAGGAGAAGACTGAGAGGGGATCTAACAAATGTCCACAAATCCGGGGTCAGGAAGGAAGGGACAACCTCTGCTCCCTTGTGCCCTGTGGTAGGACAAGGAACAATGGATGTAAACTACAGCACATTATTCCACCTCAACGTGAGGAAGATCTTCTTTACTGTAAGGGTCACAGAGCACTGGGACAGGCTGCCCAGAGAGGTTGTGGAGTCTCTTTCTCTGGAGACTTTCAAGCCCTGTCTGGCTGTGTTCCTCTGCGACCTGTGCTGGAGTCTGTGGTCCTGCTCTGGCAGGAGGGCCGGATTTGATGATCTCCAGAGGTCCCTACCAATCCCGAACATCTTGTGATCCTTAGTTTCAGTTCTGAAATGTATTTAAGTAAAGCATAATTTAAATGTACGATCAGAGGGCTGGAGCACCTCTCCTATGAGGACAGACTGAAGGAGTTGGGGCTGTACAGCCTGGAGAAGAGAAGGCTGCAGGAAGACCTCATAGGAGCCTGCCAGTACCTGAAGGGGGCTACAAGAAGGCTGCAGATGGACTGTTTACAAAGGCCTGCAGTGACAGGACAAGGAGATTTAGATTGGATGTGAGGAACAAGTTGTTTACCGTGAGGGTGGTGGAACACTGGAACAGGTTGCCTAGGGAGGTAGTTGAGGTCTCAGCCTTGGAGATACTCAAGGTGAGGCTCGACAAGGCTCTGAGCAACCTGATCTAGGGGAGGATGTCGCTGCTGACTGCAGGGGGGCTGGACTAGATGACCTTTGGAGGTCCCTTCCAATCCAAACCATTCTGTGATTAAATACAGACCTCAATATTCCAAACCTAAATTTTATGAAATAAAGAAAAAAAAATAATTCCAGAGCTTTGTATTTAGTCCTTGATAACCTTGTTAGCTAGCATGTGAGAGATCAACCCCCTAGACACCTGCCTGTCGAAAAGACAGCCATTTATTTGCATCACACAGCTCCTGTGTGACAGATCCACGTGCCCTGTGTGCACCACACTGGATTACATCACTGCCTCTATTACATGAGCACTTGGTATGGCACTGGGTTCATGCCTGTGCTTGTGACACATAAGCTGGAGGCAACTGCAGTGCTTCTGCACAGGATAAAGGCACCCAACACACTCACAGGGCACACGCACCCATGCTAGAACAGCTCAGCCCTTCAGCAGCAAGCAGTGGATGGCACAGTGTACAAACGATACCTGGTGACGCTGGCTGTGGTAGTGTTAGGCTATGCCTTTAAAATTTTTCACAGACCTTGAACAGAAAGCAGTAAAATAAATAAATATAAATAGACAGACAAATAAATAAATAAATAGATAGATAGATAGATAGATAAAATTAATAAATAAAACACTATTGGGTGTAAAAAAGGAAAACAAAGATCACTCTGAACAGTCCCACTAGAAAGACGTTGTGGTGGTCTTAGGCTATGCCTTTACAATTTTTCACAGACCTTGAACAGAAAGTAGTAAAATAAATTAATAGATAAACAAATAACTAAATACATAAATAAAACTTAGCTAAATAAAACACTCCTAGGTGTAAAGAGGAAAACAAAGATCACTCTGAACAATCCCACTGGAGAGATATTGTGGTGGTTTTAGGCTACACCTTTACAACTTTTCACAAATCTTGACCAGAAAGTATTAAAATAAATAAATACATAAAGAAATACATGAATAAAAATAAAGAAACAAAACACTGCTGGGTGTAAAAAGGAAAATAAAGGTCATTCTGAACAATCCCACTGGAGCGATATTGTGGTGGTTGTAGGCTATGCCTTTAAAATTTTGTTAGAGAACTCGAGCAGAAAAGTAGAAAAATGTAAATAAATCACTCTTGGGTGTAAAAAGGAAAATAAAGAGCATGCTAAACAATTTCATTGGAGGTTTAGGCTGGATGTTAGGAAGAAGTTCTTCATAGAAAGAGAGATTGGCCATTGGAATGTGCTGCCCAGTGAGGTAGTGGAGTCACCATCACTGGACGTGTTTAAGAGGAGACTGGATGGGGCACTTGGTGCCATGGTTTAGTTGATTAGATGGTGTTGGGTGATAGGTTGGACTCAATGATCTCAAAGGTCTTTTCCAACCTGGTTAATTCTATTCATTCCATTCCATTCCATTCCATTCCATTCCATTCCATTCCATGCCATTCCATTCCATTCCATGCCATTCCATTCCAAAATATCTAGTGTAAGACTGCCTGTACCAAAACAATTTATTTCTCTTTTCTGATCTCTTCTCTGCTTGCTTTGCTCAGGTGAGATTAATCTGCTGCTGCTGACTTTGGCTAAATCATTTTAGTTAAGTCTAACCACTGCTTTCTCTCTTGGGACAGGGGGTGGCGGGGGTGGGGGCAGTGGAATGGCTTCCCTGTTCTCTCTGACCAGGGGGGTTGTTTGTTAATTGTAAATACCTGTGAATATTGTAAATCCTGGATATTTTGTACATATCCATTGCATTCCATTGTAGAGTGTAGTTTTGCCTGTAAACACAGCTTCCATTTGCTTCCAACTGAGCTGGTCTGGCAAAGTTGATGTTGGAGGAGGAATTTCAACTCACCACACATATCTACCATAAGATTTAGTTACCAAAACAATTTCTCTCTCTTCTCACTTCCTCAGGCTGGGAGATACTAACTTTGTGCTTCTGCTGGCTTCTGCTTGACTTTGAATGCATTGTTTTGGCTATGTCTGACATCCCTCTGCTCCTTTCTCTTCTCCCGTTTGTACAGGGGGTGGGGAGGGGGGAGGCAGAGAGGGAGAAGCTAGTAGCTTCCCCTGGTCCTTCTGCTGTTTATTAATTGTAGATATCTCTAAATATTGTATATTTTGTACATTTTCATTGCATCTCACTGTAGACTGTAGTTTTGCCTGTAAATGCAGCTTTCACTTGCTTCCAACTGAGCTGGCCTGGCACAGTTAGTGTTGGGGGGGTTGGAATTTTCAACCCACCACACTGGCGAGTGTTACAAGACAGACTCCAGTTGCTAAAGGGATCCCACAAACCCATTAAAAGCAAGGAAACAAAATCCCTGTCTATTTAAAGACAGATTTGAAAGCTGTCATTTAGACAGAAGTTGCCATTTTCACTTCACTAAAACTCTGCAGTGAGAGCCATCAAGCATCCCAATGTCTAAGGAGACCAAAAGACATGCTTAGAGCATATTCATAGAGAGGTTAGGTGAAGCATTCATCTGCTCACTCTCCAGTGAGGGCCAAAATCTAACATTCCAACTCATACTCAAATCTTTCCTTATGGCTTTCAATTTGCTGAAACACGACTCAAATGCATTCCTTCAAAGTGTCTGCTCTGCAACAAGCAAGCTCCAGACAGAAACAGTTTTCCTTTTCTTCCAACATGCTTACTAACCCCTGCCAAAAGAAACAGTCATGTAATATTCCATGCAACTTCCTTTCAGCTTCTAGTGAGTTACTGAGTCCATGAATTAGTTGCCCTGAAGACCAAGCAAAGGAAATTAATTAAAAAGCACCCTCACATTGTAGGAAAAAGCAAGGTGCCAGCTACCACCACCTAGTACAATCACACAGAACAAAAAGGTCATCTATGAGTAGAGAGCAGACCTCTTCCTTTAAACCAAAGAAGCAAAAAATATGATGAAGTTCACCGACAAGCATAACATTGTAGGCCAAAAAGTGGTTTAATAATACAATGAAAGTGCTCCAAAACAGTATAAAAAAAAGATAATTTCTTTTCTAACTGAAATGTCAACCTTAATTAATGGCAATTCTGTTCCAAGTCAATAAACAAATGCAAACTGAATACACACAGAAGTAAAGCATGGGATGTGGAAGTTCCCACTCAGTAGAGTAGAGTAGAATAGAATAGAATAGAATAGAACAGAACAGAACAGAACAGAATAGACCAGACCAGGTTGAAAAAGACCTTTGAGATCATCCACTCCAACCCATCATCCAACAGCATCTAATCAACTAAACCATGGCACCAAGCACCCCATACAGTCTCCTCCTAAACACCTCCGGTGATGGCGACTCCACTACCTCCCTGGGCAGCACATTCCAATGGGCAATCACTCCCTCTATGAAGAATTTCTTCCTAACATCCAGCCTAATCTTCTGGGACAGCTTGAGACTGTATATTTGTGCTGTCTCACTTAAGTTTCCCTCTTCCCATTTTTCTTCCGAGGCAGCACTTCCACACATGATGACAGAGGGGTGAAAGTACAAAGGCTCCATGTGAAAGAAACACAATCTCTCCAAGCTACCCCAGTTTTATAAACAAACTTAAATGGTTCTAACTCTTTAGAGGCTTTTAAATCACCACTGCACAGTTTACTTGAAATCATCAGGCTATTCTGGCTACCACTGCTGCCCACACCAGTGATGAAATCAGATCATAGGATGTCAGGGTTTGGAAGGGACCCAAAGAGATCATCGAGTCTAACCCCCCTGCCAGAGCAGGACCATACAATCTAGCTCAGGTCACTCAGGAACACATCCAGATGGGCCTTGAAAGTCTCCAGAGAAGGAGACTCCACAACCTCTCTGGGGCAGCCTGTCCCAGTGCTCTGTGACCCTCACAGTAAAGATGTTCTTCCTCATGTTGAGGTGGAACCTCCTGCGCTGCAGCTTACATCCACTGCTCCTTGCGCTATCACAGGGAGCAAGTGAGCAGAGCCTGTCCCCTCCCTCCTGACCCCCAGCCCTCAGATATTTATGAACATTCATTAAATCCCCTCTCAGTCTTCTCTTTTCCAGACTAAAAAGCCCCAGGTCCCTCAGCCTCTCCTCCCCAGGCAGTGCTCCAGTCCCCAGATCATCCTTGTAACCCTCCACTGGATCCTCTCACAGCAGATCCCTGTCCCTCTTGAACTGTGGAGCCCAAAACTGAAGGCAGTACTCAAGATGAAGTCTCACTGGCTTCCCTTCAAGCCCCTATAATTAGTTTTTCACTCTCCTATTTGTTTTAATATGATTAAGATTGGATTTCAGCCTCACTCCCTAGCTGTACCATTACTCTGCCAGAGGATTGTAGGATTTCTTTTCATGCAATGCTCCCAAACTGTGAACCTCTCACAGGATGATTACCCAATTGTCTCCTCCCTTGGCCTGCAAAGATGATGCTAGTTATGTTTCACACACTGAAAGAACAAATTAGGTCCTTCTCACACCACTGGGTTTTCTCCACCCTCTGTTAGGAGGCCTCAGCCTTCTCAGTAGTCTGCACAGCTGTGTTCACACAGCGAGGCTGTGCTTTTGCTGTACCGGTACACTCTGTGCCTTGTAAGTTTACTCTGACACCTATGAGCTCGCCTAAAATAAAGGACAAATGTTTGCTGAGCATTCAGATGCATGCAGCACCCCTTCTGCCTTTTGCAAATATGTTAACTGCTTCAAGGTATTTGACACTCAGTAAGCCAAGGTACAAACACCTGAGGAAGGTGCACAGGGAATTGCTACTCACCTAGAACTGCCACAGCTTCCTGCTCTTTTAAGTCTAAAAGCAGGTGGCCTTGTCAGCTAAACCATGTAAATCAGACTCAAGATCAAACCAAAATGTTTACTGTCCTTTGGTTGTCTTTGCTGCTATATAGAATTATTTGCTACTCTGATGCCTTTTCACAACTGCAATAAGAACAATTCAGATGGAGGATTTCCTCGTACACAGCCCTAGAGCAGTGTTTCACAAGAAACTCAATTCTCTCCTCTGTTCTTTCCGGAAGAAAAGAAATTACTCAGCTCAAGGTTTTTGAGCCCTATTACAGCAGGAAGGGCAGAGAGATGTAAGGCTGGATAGAATAGAATAGAATAGAATAGAATAGAATAGAATAGAATAAGCAAGGTTGAAAAAGAGCCTTGAGATCATCAAGTCCATCCAGGCTGGATGAGGCTCTGGCCAGCCTGATCTAGGGTAGAGTGTCCCTGCCCATGCCAGGGGGGTTGGAACTAGATGATCCTTGTGGTCCCTTTCAACCCTAACTGAAACTATGAAACTATGAAACCTAGCATAAACCAGTTCTGTTAAGCCTACATCACTGATAAATCATAGAAGCATAAAATGGTTTGAATTGAAGGGGACCTTAAAGATCATCTAGTTTCAATTTGCATGCCATGGGCAGGCACACCTTCCACTCGACCAGCTTGCTCAAAGCACAGTTTAACTTGGCCTTGAAGGAATGGAGCATCTGCAGTCTCTCTAGGCAGCCTGTTCCAGTCTCTTGCCATCCTCACATTGAAGAGCTTCTTCCTAATATCTAATCTAAATCTACCCTCTTTCCATTTAAAACTGTAACCCCTTGCTCTGTCACTACATTCTCTGATTCACTTTGTCTCCCTATCTTTCCTGTAGGCCTCATTTAGCTACTGGAAGGCTGCTATTAGGTCTCCCCTGAGCCTCCTCTTCTCCAGGCTGAACATCTCCAGCTGTCTCAGCATGTTCCCATAAGGGTAGATATTCCAGCCCTCTGATCATCTTTGTGGCCCTCCTCAGAACTTGCTCCAACAGGTCTATGTCATTGGGAGTTGGACTAGATGACCTTTGGAGGTCCCTTCCAACCGAAATCATTCTATGACTCTATGATCATCCACACCATCTAATCAACTAAACCATGGCACTAAGTGCCTCATCCAGGCTCTTCCTAAACACTTCCAGTGATGATGACTCTACCACCTCCCTGGGCAGCACAATCCAATGGCCAATCTGTCTTTCTGGGAAGAACTTCTTCCTAACATCCAGCCTAAACCTCCCCTGGCACAGCTTGAGACTGTGTCTTCTCGTTCTGGTGCTGGCTGCCTGGGATGCTGAAGTCAAAAGGAGAAGTATTTCAAAACCAATTTTCATCAACCAGAAACTTATCCTGGAATTGTGAAAATCTGCCTCAGATCTCTGTTATTGATATTCTAGTGTGATCTACAATGTGCATGGCACTTCTACACCTTGTTAAACAGAAAGGTTTTGTACATTTTTGCTATAACTTAATACTTTTTTTGTTCCCCCACTTTAAAGTATTCTCCTTTTAATGTTGAACTGTCACACTGCTCATGCTATATCCTGAGTGGGCATCCTGCTGCAATTAGAGTCTTTTTAGTGAAATTTGGTGAAGCCTCTGAACAAGAGACAAAAGGAAGGCAATTCAAGTACATGACACCAGGATAAAGAGGAAAGAAAAAAAACTGAGAGGAAGGAAGAGAATAAAATGAATTTATCTTTATTATTTTCATCTGAAGACAAGTGTGCCCCAGGGAGAAGTTTACAAGGAAGCTGAAATTTCTTCCCCTTGGAAGAAGAAAATCCATAAATGTCATGCCTTCAACAGAGATCTGGGACCCTGTTTTATCTTTAAAGTTCATAATGTTTTGTGCCCATTATGTTGAGCAACTGGGGGATTCCCCTGAGGGTGATCTTAATACCTCCCAGATAATTCTTTCCCAGTAGCTCTCCCATTACACAAGGAGGATTCAGCCACACGTTTTATCATAGACATCACTAACATGTGAACCGCAGTGTAAACAAAAGACAAAAGCAAACAAATCCAACCAAACAGAAAATTATTCACACCCCACCAAGACAATAAGACAGAGCAAATGGATTTTGCACTCATTTGCTTTGCAAATAATATTTTCACCCATTTCACCCCCACTCTGGTAATGATCAGTTGTTAGGTTACCACCACAGCACGAAGTCTCTGAGCTTTGAATACAGCAAGTTGTAGCCTTTAAAACAGACCACCTGGCTTACAGAATTCTTCTACAGTCCTCATCAGAATCATAGAATAAACAAGGTTAGAAAAGACCTCAAAGATCATCAAGTCCAACCTATTATCTAAAACCTAACACCTCCTGACAACTAAACCATGGCTTCAAGTGCCACATCCAATCCTTTTTTGAACACCTCCAGGGACAGGGACTCCACCACCTCCCTGGGCAGCACATTCCAATGGCCAATCTCTCTTGCTGGGAAGAACTTTCTCCTCACCTCCAGCCTAAACTTCCCCTGGCACAGCTTGAGACTGTGTCCTTTTGTTCTGGTGCTGGTAGCCTGGTAGAAGAGACCAAACCCCACCTGGCTACCCTTCAGGCAGTTGCACTTTCAAACTAATTCCCAAGAATCACAGAATCACCAAGTTGGAGGAGACCTCAAAGATCATCAAGTCCAACCTGTTACCACGGACCCCATGACCAGACCATGGCACCAAGTGCCACCTCCAATCCCCTCTTGAACGCCTCCAGGGATGCGATTCCACCACCTCCCTGGGCAGCACATTCCAGTGGTGAACAACTCTCTCAGTGAAGAACTTCCTCCTCGCCTCAAGCCTAAACTTCCCCTGGCACAGCTTGAGACTGTGTCCCCTTGTTCTGGTGCTGGTTGCTTGAGAGAAAAGACCAACTCCCTCCTGGCTACAACCACCCCACAGCTAGAAGAAAAAACAAACAACAAAGCAACCAGAAACTCAAAGGTCTGAATTCAAGAACTGTCCCACAGGAGAAATAGAATCATAAAGGTGGGAAAAGACCTCAGAGATCAGCAAGTCCAACCTATCACCTAACACCTCCTGACTAACTAAACCATGGCTCCAAGTGCCACATCCCAGCCTTTTTTGAACATCTCCAGTATATTATTTTGAACACCTCCAACTATTTAAATGCCTTTTTCAAACAGAGGGTTTCTGTGCAATGCAGATGCAGAGTAAGCATTGGAAGAGTGGTGGTGCTGAGGCAAAATGGAAACTGACAGACTGTACCTAGCGTTAACAGATGTGAGGCCGAGAATGAACGACAACACACGGAGGGGGAGAGACCTTTTAAAGAAGAGAATCATTAAACCAAGGCAAACAGCACTGAAAGCTTTTTTAAAAAGGTGAAATGAAAGGAGAGTTGCAGTCCTCTACAAATCTTTAGCATTCCTGTTTACATGTTTGAAAAGTTTCAAAGGCAAACAGCGGTCAACCACATTTTCAAAGTTCATCTCCCAAAATGCGGTGGGGAAAGAATGGAATGGAATGGAATGGAATGGAATGGAATGGAATGGAATGGAATGGAATGGAATGGAATGGAATGGAATAAACCAGGTTGGAAGAGACCTTCAAGATCATTGCATCCAACCTATCAACCAATCCAACCCACCTAAACAACTAAACCATGGCACCAAGCACCCCATCAAATCTTCTCCTGAACACCTCCAGTGATGGTGACTCAACCACCTCCCCAGGCAGCCCATTCCAATGGGCAATCACTCTCTCTGTGTAGAACTTCTTCCTAACATCCAGCCTAAACCTCCCTGGTGCAGCCTGAGACTGTGTCCTCTTGTTCTAGTGCTAGCTGCCTGGAAGAAGTAACCAACCTCTGCCTGGCTACAACCTCCCTTCAGGTAGCTGTAGACAGCAATAAGGTCACCCCTCAGTCTCCTCTTCTCCAGGCTAAGCAACCCCAGCTCCCTCAGCCTCTCCTCATAGGGCTTGTCTTCCAAACCCCTCACCAACTTTGTTGCCCTTCTCTGGACACGTTCCAGCAAGACAACCTCCTTCCTAAACTGAGGGGCCCAGAACTGGACACAGGACTCAAGGTGTGGCCTAACTAATGCAGAGTACAGGGAGAGAATGACCTCCCTGCTCCTGCTGGCCACACTGTTCCTGATGCAGGCCAGGATGCCATTGGCCCTTTTGGCTGCCTGGGCACACTGCTGGCTCATGTTCAGCCTACCATCGACCAGCACCCCCAGGTCCCTCTCTGCCTGGCCGCTCTCCAGCCACTCTGACCCCAGCCTGTAGCACTGCATGGGGTTGCTGTGGCCAATGCAAACAAACAAACAAACCCAACCAACCAACAGTAACAAAAAAACACCCTTAGGATTTATTTTTCTTCAAGGAAAAAACCAAACAAAAAACCAGAAACCCTACTGATTATTCCAATTGCCTAAAGAGCATTTCCCTTGCAAAGGGTCTTAAGGTCTACAAGACCTGTGATTGTCTGAGAGCCTTCTGTCTCTCCAAGGCAGTTTCATACAGGAAGAACTGCCAGAACCTGTAGGAAACTTTGGAAAAACCAGCATCTACAATGCAAAACCCACAAGTGTACACACAGCATGACGCCAACATTCTTCCAAGCCTGGCATGGCATTGTTACAATGATACCAATTTGTCAAGAAATAGAATTGTAGAATGGTTTGGGTTAAAAGGAACCTCCAAAGCTCTTGTAGTCCAACCCCCCTGCAGTCAGCAGGAACATCCCCTACTAGATCAGGTTGCTCAGAGCCCTGTTGAGCCTGACATTGAAGACCGCCAGGGATGGGACTTCAGCTACCTCCCCAGGCAAACTGTTCCAGTATTCCACTACCCTCATGGTAAAGAGCTTGCTCCTAACATCCAATCTAAATCTCCTCTTCTCTCATTTCAAACCACTGCCCCTCATTCTATCACTGCAGCCCTCTGTAAACAGTCCCTTTGCAGCCTTCTTGTAGGCTCCCTTCAGGTCTCCCTGGAGCCTTCTCTTCTCCAGGCTGAACAACCCCAGTTCCCTCCACCTGTCCTTGTAGCAGAGGTGTTCCAGTCCCCTGATCATCCTTTCCACATCCATCCCTGATCATCCATCAGCCACTCCATCAGCTCCATGTCCTTCCTGTCTTGAGGGCTCCAGAGCTGGATGCAGTACTCCAGGTGAGGTCCCACCAGAGCAGAGCAAAGTGACAGAATCAGCTCCCTCCATCTGCTGTCCACACTGCTTTGGATGCAGCCTAGGATGCTACCAGCCTTCTGGGCTGCAAGCTCATCCTGCTGGCTCAGATACACCCTTATGAAAGCTACTTCTAAATCTACATGGGTGAAGGATGGAGTTAAGTGCATTCT
>CM037646.1:47763996-47801788 GCA_015227895.2 Colaptes auratus | reverse complement strand
TGTGGCCAGCAGGAGCAGGGAGGTCATTCTGCCCTGTGCTCAGCACTGGTTAGGCCACACCTTGAGTCCTGTGTCCTGTTCTTGGCTCCTCAGGTTAGGAAAGATGTTGAGTTGCTGGAAGGTGTCCAGAGAAGGGCAATGAAGCTGGGGAGGGGTCTGGAGCACAGTCCTATGAGGAGAGGCTGAGGGAGCTGGGGTTGCTTAGCCTGGAGAAGAGGAGGCTCAGGGGAGACCTTATTGCTCTCTACAGCTACCTGAAGGGAGGTTGTAGCCAGGTGGAGGTTGGTCTCTTCTCCCAGGCAACCAGCACCAGAACAAGAGGATGCAGTCTCAGGCTGTGCCAGGGGAGGTTCAGGCTGGATGTTAGGAAGAAGTTCTTCATGGAAAGAGAGATTGGCCATTGGAATGTGCTGCCCAGGGAGGTGGTGGAGTCACCTGGATGAGGCACTTGCTGCCATGGTTTAGTTGATGAGATGGTGTTGGGTGATGGGTTGGACACAATGATCTCAAAGGTCTTTTCCAACCTGGTTAATTCTACTCTAAGATGTCATTTTTGCCCAACAGCTCTCCATAGTTATATACCTGCAAAGAATTTGAAACCAACCAACCAAACACCAAAACTATTTGTTTTGGCCTGGACTTCAAGGTGAAATTATTTTATGACTCTTTCCCTGTTACTCTGCACATCTAAAAAAGCTCTTGAGCATATTACTGGCACCTCCCTGCTCATGGGGCTGATATCTTTCAGGATAACTTTGATGTTTTGGGGGTTTAAACCTTTTTGCTGAAATATTTATGGAGTCATTGAATGTCAGGTTGGAAAGGACCCCAAAGATCATCTTTCTAGGTGATAGTGTAGCTTAAATGTTATGGTCCAGCACCCTGACAAGCTAAATGTTCAAAGCCAAATCTCCAAAGCCAAATCTCCAAAGCTAAATCTCCAAACTGACCAATGTAGGAGAATCCAAGTCTAACTTTCACCATGATATTTTCAATACAGAAGGACAAATCATCTGGCTAGACTTCTGCATTAGTATCTTTACAGGGTAGAAAAACTGCTGCTTGGTCCCTAGTTGATTAGAAGGTGTTGGGTGATAGGTTGGACTGGATGATCTTGAAGGTCTTTTCCAGCCTGGTTAATTCTATATTCTGTGTTCTGTTTCCACTGGCTGAGCAAAGGATGTATTTTTTTTATCAATTAATTTGACATTTGAGCAAATAATGTTTGTGTTTGCAATCAAAGCCATCCAAAACCAACTCAAAGAGCATGGTAATTACCCTTCTTCCAGGCCAATATTCATGCCATTATTTACCACTACAAAACACAGCAGAGATCCCTTTTTAGCCAACATCCTTCTTGATTCTCTGCCAAGCATCCACGGAGGCTTTACTGAATTCCTCAAAGGGGCTGGATCCTGTCTCATTTGTTTAGAAAATGAATCTGAACAATAAATATCAGGTTGAGGTCATATTATTGGCAAATTCATGCTGGTTTCTACATTTTCCTAATTTTATGTCAGCATCTAGCTATTGCCTTTTAAAATGTACTCTATTTTCACACATTAATGAGGGCAAGTAATAGAATAGAATAGAATAGAATAGAATAGAATAGAATAGACCAGACCAGGTTGGAAAATAACTTTGAGATCATAGTTTCATAGTTTCATAGTTTCATAGTTTCAGTCAGGGTTGGAAGGGACCACAAGGATCAGCCAGTTCCAACCCCCCTGACATGGGCAGGGACACCCCACACTAGATCAGGCTGGACACAGCCTCATCCAGCCTGGGCTTAAACACCTCCAGGGATGGGGCCTCAACCACCTCCCTGGACAACCCATTCCAGGGCTTCAACACTCTCATGGGGAAGAACTTTCTCCTCACATCCAGCCTGAATCTCCCCACCTCCAGCTTCATTCCATTCCCCCTAGTCCTGTCATCACCTGATAGCCTGAGAAGTCCCTCCCCAGCCTTCTTGTAGGCCCCCTTCAGATACTGGAAGGCCACAATGAGGTCACCTGGGAGCCTTCTCTTCTCCAGACTGAACAGCCCCAACTCCTTCAGTCTGTCCTCATAGGAGAGGTGCTCCAGCCCTCTGATCATCCTCGTGGCCCTTCTCTGGACACCTTCCAGCACCTCCAGATCCCTTTTGTAATAGGGGCTCCAGAACTGGAGGCAGTACTCCAGGTGGGGTCTCACCAGAGCTGAGTAGAGGGGGAGAATCACCTCCCTTGCCCTGCTGGCCACACTTCTCCTGCTGCAGCCCAGGCTCTGATTGGCTTTCCGGGCTGCAAGTGCACCCTGAGAGCTCCTGGTGAGCTTCTCGTCCACCAGCACCCCCAAGTCCCTCTCCTCAGGGCTGCTCTCCAGCCAGTCACTGCCCAGCCTGGATTTGTACCTGGGATTGCCTCGACCCAGATGCAGGACCCTGCATCATCCAGTCCAACCTATCACCCAGCATCATCTAGTCCAACCTATCACCCAGCATCATCTAATCAACTAAACCATGGCACCAAGAACCCCATCCAGGCTCTTCCTAAACACCTCCAGTGATGGTGACTCCACCACCTCCCTGGGCAGCACATTCCAATTGGTCTGTAGTCACTTGATTCATCCATCCCTTCTGCCCCCCACTAATACTGTCCAAACACAGAGCACCCTTCCTACTTGTGGAGGTTTAACCTACTTTAAGTATGTTTTTTGAGTCCTGTAAATCTACCTTCCAGTTCTCTTAATACTTTAAACTATTCAAACCTTAGAGGAAAGCTTTTCTTCTAAGGTGGAGCCACCGTCACTGGAAGTGTTTCAACAGAGCCTGGATGGGGCACTTGGTGCCTTGGTTTAGTTGATTAGATGGTGTTGGGTGATAGGTTGGACTTGATCTCTGAGGTATTTTCCAGCCTGGTTAATTCTGTATTCTGTATTCTAAATCAGATGTGATCACTGTTTCTAGCCACCTGCCTTTCCCTCATACCTCATCTAACTGTCCTCACAGGAAACAGAAGCTTTGTGAGATCTGGCTCAGCTTGAAGAGGTCTCAGGCTGTTTGGAAAATGTGAGACCATATTCTCAAGTACAACCAGTGGGTGCATCCTTCAGTTTTCCATCATACACAGGAATATGTGGGATGCTCCTGACATGTCCTGCATTCTTTCTTGGATTTCCTTTAAATAAGTTTTGGGAAGTCCATAATGTATGTATGGATGACCCCAAGCTGTGTGGTGCAGCAGACATGCTGGAGGGAAGGGATGCCATCCAGAGGGACCTGGACAGGCTGGAGAGGTGGGCACAGGCCAACCTCATGAGCTTCAACGAGACCAAGTGCAGGGTCCTGCAGCTGGGTCGAGGCAATCCCAGGCACAAATCCAGGCTGGGCAGTGACTGGCTGGGGAGCAGCCCTGAGGAGAGAGACTTGGGGGTGCTGGGGGAGGAGAAGCTCACCAGGAGCTCTCAATGGGCACTTGCAGCCCAGAAAGCCAATCAGATCCTGGGCTGCAGCAGGAGAAGTGTGGCCAGCAGGGCAAGGGAGGTGATTCTCCCCCTCTACTCAGCCCTGGGGAGACCCCACCTGGAGTACTGCATCTAGTTCTGGAACCCCTAGTACAAGAGGGATCTGAAGGTGCTGGAAGGTGTCCAGAGTAGGGCCACGAGGGTGAGCAGAGGGCTGGAGCACCTCTCCTGTGAGGACAGACTGAAGGAGTTGGGGCTGTTCAGCCTGGAGAAGGCTCTGAGTTGACCTCATTGTGGCCTTCCAGGATCTGAAGGGGGCTACAAGAAGGCTGTGGAGGGACTTTTCAGGCTATCAGGGAGTGATAGGACTAGGGGGAATGGAATGAAGCTGGAGGTGGGGAGATTCAGTCTGGACATGAAGAACAAGTTCTTCCCCATGAGAGTGGTGAAGCCCTGGAATGGGTTGTCCAGGGAGGTGGTTGAGGCCCTGTCCCTGGAAGTGTTTAAGCCCAGGCTGGATGAGGCTCTGGCCAGCCTGATCTAGTGTGAGGTGTCCCTGCCCATGGATGCCCATGATCCTTGTGGTCCCTTCCAACCCTGACTGATACTATGATACTATGAATATGAGTGGATTAAATACTAGAAGTGTATGTGTAGGTGGCAGTCAATGATTAGTTTATGATGCTCCTGGGCAGCTGAGAGGCTGTGCTCTGTGGAGTTCATGACATGCCCAGCTGCATATGGAATTAAAAGGTATGTGAGTGGGTTGGCTGGTGATAAATTGCTTAAGCTTTGTCCAAAGGGAAAATGAAGTTAATGAAGTGAGCTTCCATGAAAACTGGATGAAATTGAAAACAACCAAGAAAATTTATCAGACTAATTTAAAACCTGCACCTCCAAAATGGACAAGAAGTTATTTATTTAGAACACAATCCTGAAGAGTCTGAGTGCCAAACTTCCAGATCCTTGCAGGTGCTTTTAAAAAAGGAGGTGATGCCAAGGATAAATTATCAAGCAGGTCAGCAGCATTCCTTGGAACTGCCTAAACAGGCATCATTTCCTCCTTGCTCATATGCTGATATCTTCACTCCCTGCATCTTCTATCAAATAGGACTAGGGGGAATGGAAAAAAAGCCTAGCAATGGTTAGATTCAGATTGGATGTTAGGAAGAAGTTCTTCCCCATGAGGGGGTGAGAGCCTGGCACAGGTTGCCCAGGGAGGTGCTGGAAGCCTCATCCCTGGGGGTTTTGAAGGCCAGGCTGGATGTGGCTCTGAGCAACCTGCTGCAGTGTGAGGTGTCCCTGCCTATGGCAGGGGGGTTGGTACTGGATGATCCTTGAGGTCCCTTCCAACCCTCACAATTCTATGATTCTATGAAATAAAAATCCTACTTTTACCCAGTGTTTCCTCAGTGCTGAGGCAGGAGCAGCTACATGTGTGATTCAAATGCTCAGCCATACAGCAGGCAAGCCTTTCATGGTACTGTGGTTTGGCAGGCTTTATACAACTGTAGAAGGACACAATGAGAAGGTATTTCAGCTGCTAAAAAGCAAATGAACACCTCTAAGCAATGTAAAGTGTCAAGAATTATGGTGTTCTAGTCAATTTTAATCAGTAAAGTAGCAACTTTAAAATCTCAAAGTACACTCATAGGCTTATTCCCACTCAAAACCACAAAAATTTACTATTCTAGCTAAGGTGGATCTTACTGAGAGTGATCAGTCTAATCTGTCTTGGCTGTGTTTAGCCACATTAGCAATGATGTCATGGATCCAGAGGTGTCCAGTTCTGGGACCCTCAATTCAAGAAGGACATTGAGATTCTTGAACGTGTCCAGAGAAGGGCAACAGAGCTCGGGAGAGGTCTGGAGCACAGCCCTGTGAGGAGAGGCTGAGGGAGCTGGGGTTGTTTAGCCTGGAGAAGAGGAGGCTCAGGGGAGACCTTATTGCTCTCTACTGAACTTGAAGGGAGGTTGTAGCCAGGTGGGGGTTGGTCTCTTCTCCCAGGCAACCAGCACCAGAACAAGAGGACAGAGTCTCAAGCTGTGCCAGGGGAGGTTTAGGCTGGATGTTAGGAGAAAGTTCTTCCCAGAAAGGGGAATTGGCCATTGGAATGTGCTCCCAGGGAGGTGGTGGAATCCCCATCCCTGGAGGTGTTCAAAAAGGGATTGGACATGGCACTTGAAGCCATGGTTTAGTTGTCATGAGGTGTTAGGTGACAGGTTGGACTTGATGATCTTTGAGGTCTTTTCCAACCTTACTGATTCTGTGATTCTGTGCTGCAAATAGTTTCACCAAATAGAATGTTTTATCTCCATTTCAGGAACTCAGGTTGAGCATTTAATAGCCAGGGACTGAAGTGCTTTTAAAGTTCACCAGAGAATCCTAACGAAAGTTGGTTTGGAAGGGACCTTTGTCACTTTTTTGATCTAATCTCATGCTCAAAGAACTTCAGATTTTGGTCATGTTGCTCAAGGCCTTCTTCAACAGAGAAGCTTTGAACATGGAAATAAAGCAACACCTCTTTGTAACATAGAATCCTAGAATCAGTAAGGTTGGAAAAGACCTCAGAGATCATCAAGTCCGACCTGTCACCCAACATCTCATGGCTAACTAAACCATGGCTTCAAGTGCCACATCCAATCCCCTCTTGAACACCTCCAGGGATGGTGACTCCACCACCTCCCTGGGCAGCACATTCCAAACCACTCCAAAACACTCTTTTCTATAGGTAATTTTATGTAGGTCCAATTATAGGTCAGGTTTGAAAGGGTTGGAACACCTCTGCTGTGAGGATAGGCTGAGGGAACTGGCATTGTTCAGCCTACAAAAGACTCCTAGGGGACCTCAGAGCTGCCTCCCCACATCTGAAGGAATCCTACAGGAAGGCTGGGAAGGGACTTTTCATAAGTGTGTCTAGAGATAGGACAAGAGGGAATAGTTTGAAGCTGAGGGAGAGTAGGTTTAGGCTGGACCTTAGGAAGTTTTTCAGTATGAGGGTAGTGAGACTCTAGAATAGGCTGCCCAGGGACATTGTGGATGCTATCTTCCTGGGGGTGCTCAAGGCCAGGTTGGCCTTCAGCAGCCAAGTCTCCTTGAGAGGAGCCCCAGCCCATGGTGGGAGATTGGAGTAGCTGATGCCTAAGGTCCCTTCCAATCCAAGCCATTCTGTGGTTCTGTGAAACCAGTCAGCTTCTAATCCAGGGAGTACCTGAAATTAATCAAAACACTGATTTTCCCCTTGCTGCTTTTATGAGAGGATAATCCTTTTTTTTTTTTTAATTAATATTTGGCTAATGATTAAAGCTGTATCCCTAGGAAGCTCTGTTAGAAGTTGCTCAAATCCAGAGGGACCCACAAGAACATTTAAGCCTACAGGTGTGTGCATCACAGTTCTGCAGTCTTGGCAACTGAAATAGTGAAATATCCACGGAGATAAGAAGTGTTTTTTACAAGCCTATGTGTTTCTTGGGATAACTGACCTTTTAAGGTGCATATGATGCCACATTGTCTTACTTTTTCTGTCCAAAAAGCTATGTATACATGTACTTGTTTGTTTGCTTGCTTGTTTATTCCTTTGAAGACAGAAGGAGATTTGCCTAGTAAAATCTGAAGACTCTAGTTTGAACAGCTTTGGCCTAGAAAGTGTAGAGCACCATGCCTTGGGCCAGAGAGGGGAAGAGCCTCAGTTCTTTTGAACATTCCCAGGTTATGAAATTAGAGGCACAAAAGAAGCCAAAATATCAACAGAGAGGTTATTTATTAACACAATAAAATGAAGGGAACAGAAGAAGGGGGAGAGGGAGGGAAAAAATAGAGAGGGAGATGGAGAAGGGGGAGAGAGAAGAGGAAACAAATTATATTACCACACCCCACACCCCCCAAGATGATTTGGGTCTGTGGAGGAAGGGTTCTGCCACTTTGGTGTGGTGGAGATGTCATCCTTGCTGGCTGTGCTGTCCTCCACTGGAGGCATGGGGAGAGATCCCAAAGTCTAAGTCGTTCTCTGAGCAGCCTCTTCAACTCCATGGGTTGCAGCAGGTGGAACTTAGGACGTGGAGAGAGGCTTCTTCTTGGTCTGCTGCTTCCAGGCTCCATGGTGATGTCTTTTCTCCTGTGTCTGTCCTTTCCTCTCCTTGTTTGTATTTTCTTCTCCATTTTTCTTCTCCTGAGCAGGCATTGCTCAGGTCTTTTATACAGTTTTGTAGTCACAGGGGACTTTTAGGTATGTGTCCAGGTGGTTAATCCAGTACCCTTTTTCACCATCCTCCCTTTCCAGGGTAGCTGATGGGTAGAGATGATTCTGTCTATGCACATTCCAGAGGGTCCTTATCCAGTGGTGTCTGCCCCATACACATCAGCTATGGTCTGGTGGAGGAGCAAAGGCGGTTTTATCTTTGTTGATTCACATCAAGAGAGAAGAGATTTAGTCTCTTACACACCAGAGCAAAGAAAGTATGGCATCAGCTGCTCAGATATGTGGATCATGATGCAATACAATACAATACAATAAATCCAGGTTGGAAGAGACCTTCAAGATCATCGCGTCCAACCCATCAACCAATCCAACCCACCTAAATACAATACAATACAATACAATACAAATACAATACAACACAACCCACCTAAACAACTAAACAACTAAACCGTGGCACCAAGCACCCCATCAAGCCTCTTCTTGAACACCTCCAATGAAGGTGACTCCACCACTTCCACAGGCAGCTGATTCCAGTGGGCAATCACTCTCTCGGTATAGAACTTCTTCCTAAGATCCAGTCTAAACCTGCCCTGGCGCAGCCAGGATCTTAGGATATGAAAGGAAAGAGGAGAGTGGTGAATTGTTTCAGTAAGAAGCTAAGAGTACAAATGAGTAATCACCATCAATTTCAAAATACAGATTATTTGGATCTGAGGGCTGGAGCACCTCTCCTGTGAGGACAGACTGAGGGAATTGGGGCTGATCACTCTGGAGAAGAGAAGGCTCCCAGGTGACCTCATTGTGGCCTTCCAGGATCTGAAGGGGGCAACAAGAAGGCTGGGGAGGGACTTCTCAGGCTGTCAGGTAGTGATAGGACTAGGGGGAATGGAATAAAGCTGGAGGTGGGGAGATTCAGGCTGGAGGTGAGGAGGAAGTTCTTCCCCATGAGAGTGGTGAAGCCCTGGAATGGGTTGTCCAGGGAGGTGGTTGAGGCCCCATCCCTGGAGGTGTTTAAGCCCAGGCTGGATGAGGCTCTGGCCAGCCTGATCTAGTGCAGGGTGTCCCTGCCCATGTCAGGGGGGTTGGAACTAGATGATCCTTGTGGTCCCTTCCAACCCTGACTGATACTATGATACTATGATAATATACATACAAATAAAATATACTCTAAAAATCTAAAATATTTGGTTGATATAAAATATGAAAACATTATAAAACATTTGGTTTAAATAAAACATAAAAGTATAAAATATTTGGTTTATAGAAAATGTACAATATTTGGTTTATAGGAACTATAAAAATATAAAATATGTGGTTTAAATAAAATATAAAAATCTAAAATATTTGGTTTATAGGAAATATTAAAATATCAAATATTTGGTCTAAATAAAATATACAAATCTAAAACATTTGGTTTATAAAAATAGAAAGTATTTGGTTTATAGAAAATATACACTATTTGGTTTATAGAAAATCTAAAAAATACAATATTAGTATTATAGAAAATCTAAAAAATAAAAACATTTAGTTTATAAAAAATATTAAAATATAATTTTTTTAATAGAAAATATTGAAATATAAAATATTTGGTTCAAATAAAATATAAAAATATAAAACATTTGGTTCATATAAAATCTAAAAAAGAAAATATTTGGTTTATATAAAATACAAAGAATATAATATATTTGGTTTATAAAAATAGAAAATATTTGGTTTATATAAAATACAAAAAATATAATATAATTGGTTTAAATAAAATATAAAAAATAAAATACTTGGTTTATAAAAATATAAAATACTTGGTTTATAGAAAATATTAAAAAGTATAAATATTTGGTTTATAGAAAATATTAAAAATATAAAATATTTGGTTTGTAAAAAATATAAAAAATATAAAATGTTTGGTTTCTAGAAAATAGAAAAAGATAAAATATTTGGCATATAGAAAATAACAAAAAAATAAAATATTTGGTTTATAGAAAATATAAAAAATAGAAATTATTTGGTTTATAGAAAATACAACAAGATAAAATATTTGGTATCTAGAAAATTAAAAAAATAATATATTTGGTTTATAGAAAATATAAAAAATAGAAAATAGAAAATATTTGGTTTGTAAAGAATATAAAAAATATAAAATGGTTGGTTTCTGGAAAATATACAAAGATAAAATATTTGGTTTAACTAAAATATAAAGAGATAAAATATTTGGTTTCTAGAAAATATCAAAAGATAAAATATTTGGTATATAGAAAATAAAAAAAAATAAAATATTTGGTTTCTAGAAAATATAAAAAGATAAAATATTTGGCATATAGAAAATAACAAAAAATTAAAATATTTTGTTTATAGAAAATATAAAAAATAGAAAATACTTGGTTTATAGAAAATACAACAAGATAAAATATTTGGTATATAGAAATTTTTTTTTAAATTGGTTTATAGAAAATATAAAAAGATAAAATATTTGGTATATAGAAAATAAAAAAATAGAAAATATTTGGTTTAACTAAAATATAAAGAGAGAAAATATTTGGTTTATAGAAAATACAAAAAGATGAAATATTTGGTATATAGAAAATAAAAAAATAGAAAATATTTGGTTTAACTAAATTCTAAAGAGAGAAAATATTTGGTTTCTAGAAAATATAAAAAGATGAAATATTTGGTATATAGAAAATAAAAAAATAGAAAATATTTGGTTTAACTAAAATATAAAGAGATAAAATATTTGGTTTATAGAAAATATTAAAAGATAAAATATTTGGTATATAGAAAATATAAAAAATAGAAAATATTTGGTGTATATAAAATACAAGAAGATAAAATATTTGGTTTAAATATCTACTTAAAAAAAAAATAACCTTTTTGTTCCAAGCAAAATGTTGGTACCCTGTGGTTCTTCTCCTCTAACTTCTCCAAAGCAACAACACCAAAACCAAAACCAAAACCAAACCAAATGCAAGAAAGAAAAACCCCAAGCAAAAAAAAAAAAAACCACCACAAAAAAACCCCAAACCAAAGCAAGGCAAAGCCAAACCAGCCGAAAAAATACCCCAAGAAACCCCAAGCACTGAATATGTCTCCTTCCAGGCTGCTACCTGCTAGCATGCATTACAGAAAGGAGTTTTCCCATACAAACCATCATTTTGCTGAGCAGCTCTCGCATGACCCAGATAACCCCTTTCATTTCAGGGGAAAAAGTTTGAGAGGCTGTGTTGCATTATTCATCAGTGTTGTGGATAACAACTTCAACCTCCAGACTGTTGAGCCAGCACTTTCCTGAGCAGTAAATTCCCTGAGGGAGGGAATGAGGAGGGGAAAAAAACTCATCCCTACCCTGAGGTTTGAAAAATAGTCATCACTACAGGAAGAGTTTGCTAAGGGGTTGTGTCTAATGAGAGGAAATTCTCTGAGACAATAATCACCCCCTGGAACATTTTTGGAAACCCCAAGGCTCTCTGGAATGCTGTTACAAAGAATTATTTAGAGGTTGTTTTAATCCCTCCCATCCTATGATGCTTCATCCTTGGCAGCTCCCATAAAGGGAAATTCATGCTCTGGAGGTGGTATGCCTTTTATTTATGTCTCTTCTACCTGATATGCCAAAGGGAGGGCAAGGAAGGGTGTCCTCTCTCTAGAGGATATTGTACATGTGAACCAAAACATGAAAGGAATATTTAGGGAGAGGCAGTGAGGAGTCTATTTGTCTTTCCCACACCAATACACCTGAAGAAAAGGATCTGGGGCTGATGGGGGGTGAGAAGCTCAACAAGAGCCAGCAGTGAGCACTTGCAGCCCAGAAAGCCAACCAGAGCCTGGGCTGCAGCATGAGAAGCACAGCCAGCAGGGCAAGGGAGACCAACACCCACCTCACTACAAGTTCCTTTCAGGTAGTTGGAGAGAATGAGTAGATTTCCCCTCAGCCTCCTTTTCTCCAGACCAAAGAACCCCAGTTCCCTCAGCCACTCCTCAGCAGACCTGTTCTCTAGACCTGTTCTCCAGACCTTTCAACAGTGACCTTATTGCTCTCTACGACTACCTGAAGGGTGATTGTGGCCAGGCAGAGGTTGGTCTCTTTTCCCAGGCAGGCAACACCAGAACAAGAGGACACAGTCTCAGGCTGTGCTAGGGGAGGTTTAGACTGGATGTTAGGAGGAAGTTCTTTACAGAAAGAGTGATTACCCATTGGAATGGGCTGCCCAGGGAGGTGGTGGAGTCACCATCACTGGGAGGTGTTCAGGAGGAGACTTGATGGGGTACTGGGTGCCATGATCTAGTTGTTTAGGTGGGTTGGATTGGTTGATAGGTTGGACACGATGATCTTGAAGGTCTCTTCCAACCTGGATTTATTGTATTGTATTGTATTGTATTGTATTGTATTGTATTAACACAATAAAGTGGATGGAACAGAAGAAGGGAGAAATAGAGAGAGAGAAGGAGAAGAGGACACACACCCCCAAGATGGTTTGGGTCTGTGGAGGAAGGCTGCTGCCGCTTCGGCATGGAGGAGGTATCATCCCTGCTGGCTGTGCTGTCCTCTGCTGGAGGTTGATTTTCCTCCTTGTTAATAACACTTTTTTTTTACTACACATGGGTAATTTGACCATAACATCCTCAGAAGCTTTCACTGATATTCTTGTTAAAAATTCATGGCTGTTTTGTTGCAATCATAACAAATCACTCAATGGTCCTGTGAAATTTTCTCTTAAAAAATAACATATATATATATATATATATAAAAAGAAAAAGGAATTTCATTCACATTCAAACTGGAGACTCATGTTCCCCTTCCCATGTGTCTCTGTGGTCTACAAATAATAAGGCTTTGATTCTGATGTCTTTTTCGTCAACGTAAATGAAACCTTCTCCCGTGGAATCAAAGGGGGGAAACAAGGAGAGGAAATAGAAGTGGGAATTACATGCTTGGTTTTTGAACAGCAGTGAAACAGACAGCTTCACATTAATGTGTGCCTGCCTCGACTTTTTAGGAAGCATGAATTATTCATGGAGTTTCACAGCATGTATCAGTTAGAAATAATTAAACTGTAAGCAATATAGGGAGGAAGTTTTATAGCTTTGTTGGAGCTGTGCATGCATCAATAGCTCTAAATATTTACAAATAGAAAATATGAGGCCTTTCTGATCCTGATTTCACAGGTGTTCTTCATCACCTTCCAACCATGCCATTGGGTTTGACAGTCCACCCAAAGCAGGATCTTTTCAAGACCTCCAGGGAAGATGATTCAACCGCCTATTCCAGTGCTTGCTAACCCTTCCAGAGAAGAAGTTTCTTCTACCAGCCAATCTAAACCTCTCCTGATGCAACTTGAGGCCATTGTCTCTTGTCCTATCATTTGTAAACAAGAAGAGACCAACACCCACTTCACTACAACCTCCTTTCAGGTAGTTGTAGAGAGTGAGAAGATTTCCCCTCAGCCTCCTTTTCTCCAGACTAAACAACCCTAGTACCCTCAGCCACTCCCCACCAGACCCAAATAGGTCTATTCTCTAGACCTATTCTCCAGACCCTTCAACAGCTATTTATTAACACAGTAAGGTGGATGGAACAGAAGAAGGGGAAGAGAGAGGGGGAAAAAAGAGAGAGAAAGAGAAGAGGGAGAGAGAAAAGGAATTATATATTACCCCCCACCCCCCAAGATGGTCTGGGTCTGTGGAGGAAGGCTGCTGCCACTTAGGTGTGGTGGAGATGTCATCCTTGCTGGCTGTGCTGTCCTCCACTGGAGGAGAAGAGAGAGAGATCCCAAAGTCCAAAGATCCTCTGAGCAGCCTCTTCAACTCCATGAGTTGCAGCAGGTGGAACTTAGGACACGGAGAGAGGGTTCCTCCTGGTCTGCTGCTTCCAGGCTCCATGGTGATGTCTTTTCTCCTGTGTCTGTCCTTTCCTCTCCTTGTTTGTATTTTCTTCTCCATTTTTCTTCTCCTGAGCAGGCATTGCTCAGGTCTTTTATACAGTTTTGTAGTCACAGGGGACTTTTAGGTATGTGTCCAGGTGGTGAATCCAGTGCCCTTTTCACCATCCTCCCTTTCCAGGGTAGCTGATGGGTAGAGATGATTCTGTCTATGCACATTCCAGAGGGTCCTTATCCAGTCTTCCCAATACACATCAGCTATTGTCTGGGCAAGGAGCAAAAGGTGACTTTATCTTTGTTGATTCACGTCAAGAGAGAAAAGATTTAATCTCCTACAATAGGATTTTTGTTTATTTGTTATTGAGAAAAATCTCAAATACACAAAAGAGATAAGAAAAGAATTTGAAGTACAGTAGCACAAAACCTTGAATACATTTTCTGGTTCATTTACCAATTTCTATTTCAGGCCTCTCATTGTAATTATGATGATCATTATTAATCACCAACTTCCAGATCAGATTGAAACACAGAACAACGAAAAGGTCAGAGCAATGGAGAGCACTGTGCTCTTTCAGAGACAATGGATGGTGTTAGCATTCTACTGCTCTATTTATGTGAGAAAACCAGAAAATGGCAAAAGATTAATCTGGGCTTGGGATGAAGATCATTATCAGAAGCATACCAGACAAGTTAACCCATTCCTGATGTGGTTCCAGCAGTACCTCATCTTGCCTCATACAGCACCATATGAACTGAAGTTAGGAATTCTAATTGGCTTTGAAGAAGTCTCTTTAAATGTGTTAACAGCTTAAAACATCACAGAGAGTTTGGTCTAAGCTGTACAATATTCACATTGTGTTGGGTTTTGTGGGAGCTGTTGCTAAAGTCAGAACAAAGGAGATAAGAAAGTGCTGTAAGTACAATATCCAAAATGTTATTTTATGGTATTAATTTCTGTAAAGTGGAACCTTTGAAACAGGCAGTGAAGTTCTCTGTGTGGGACATTTGATGAACAGGATCTGTGAACTGCCAGTTGCTATCTGTAAGTCTTGTCAGAACGTTGAAAGAGCAGGGGGAAGGCTAAAGGCTCCATGACAGCTGTGTATATGTGCATAAGAGGATATCTCTTACATAGAATCATAGAATGTTTGGGTTGGAAAGGACCTCCAAAGGTCATCTAGTCCAACCACCCTGCATCCTTCACTAGATCAGGTTGAAAAGAGCCCTTTTGAGCCTTACCTTGAATATCTCCAAGGATGGGGCCTGAGCCAGCTGCCTGTGCAAACTGTTCCAGGCTCCCACCATCCTCATGGTAAAAAACGTGTTCCTAACACCCAAGCCACATCTCTTCCTCTCTCATTTAAAACCATTATCCCTCATCCTATCACTGCAGGCCTTTGGAAAAAGTCCCTCTACAGTGTTCCTGTAAGCCCCTTTCAAGTACTGGGAGGCCACTATTTGGTCTCCACAGAGTCTTCTTATCTGCAGGCTGAACAATGCCAGCTGGCCCAGGCTGTCCTCATAGCTGAGGTGTTCCAGCCCCCTGATCATCTTCATGTCTCTCCTGTGGACCCACTCTATCAGGTCCATGTCTTCTTGTGTTGAGTTACAAACCACACCTTGAGGTACCATCTGCATCAGTTGCAAGACATGCTGTAAATACAGATACAGAATTAACCAGGTTGGAAAAGATCTTTGAGATCATTGAGTCCAATCTATCACCCAACACCATCTGATCAACTAAACCATGACACCAAGTGCCTCATCCAGGCTCTTCTTAAACACCTCCAGTGATGGTGACTCCACCACCTCCCTGGGCAGCACATCCCAATGGCCAATATCTCTTGCTGGGAGGAATTTCTTCCTCACATCCAGCCTAAATCTCCCCTGGCTCAGCTTGAGACTGTGTCCTCTTGTTCTGGTGCTGGTTGCCTGGGAGAAGAGACCAACCCCCACCTGGCTGCAACCTTCCTTCAGGTAGGTGTAGACAGCAATAAGGTCTCCCCTGAGCCTCCTCTTCTCCAGGCTAAGCAACCCCAGCTCCCTCAGTAATGCACAGATTGTATTCTGTCTTTTACAGATGATCAATGGCCTGTAGAAGTATTTCCAACTCTTCCTCAATCCCTGCGGAACAAATTGCTTTGGCTACAAAGCAGAGGAAAGATTCAGCCCTCCAAGCACAAGTCATTTTGCTTATAATGGCAAAACTAATTTTCACCCAGCTGAATAAAAAAAAACAAGAGAAGAGGCAATAATTATACTGTTCTTCCCATTTAGACTAATCTGCTTTAATATGAAAGCCCAAACACAATCAAGAGCCCCTTTCACTTCTCACACACGGAACGAAGTCCATCTGCACGAGTTACAGTAGGAAGTAATCAGCACATTGCTTCAGGCAGTGATCTGCTTCATTTTTTTCCCTTCTGTTCTCTTCTACAGATCACATTTTCAGATTACTTTGACTGGAGGGTTTTAATTGGTGTTCCTGTAGCCCTCTTTAGCGGGATGTGAGTGCTCAAATGTGGAGAAGCTGTCTTCATGTTGTCAGGCGGCACGAAAGCATTGCTCTTAACCTCACAGCCTGCTAAGCAATGGAATGGGAGATAAATAAAATGGAGCTTGAACCAGATTACTCCTGCTCTTAATACCAAGGGTCAATTAGCTGTATCATCCACCTGCAGACAGTTCTGTTCCTTTGTACCATCAGCAAATGACTTTTTCCAGGACACTGTGTCAACTGTTAGGAAGAGCCACCTCCAATTTTAGGCTTAGTATGAACTTTTGGAGGCATTGCAAAGGATTGATTTGTCTCATTTCTGACAGTTTGAACAGAAAGAAAGGATTTTTATATTTTTTTTTTCCACCAAATTCTGTGAAGGTCTCCTGCATTTCATGTGCCAAGCCTCTTTATTTTCTGTCTTCCTGGTAATAAAAACCACCGTGCCATTTTTGCTTCTTTGTTCCTCTTTAGAAAACCTGAATACCAAATGTATTCATCTGCATGAGGGAAACTGTTTCAACAGCAATAAGTCTTAGTGTCCTTGGAGAGAAGGGTCTTATTCAGCATTCAGAAGAGAAACTTGAACTGCCTGAATCTGGCTCATTATTTAGGCCATATGCACTAAGCCACAGTGCCTAACAGCTGCCGGTGGTAGGATTAAGGGGGAAACATTTAATGCGATGCACAAGCACGTGCGTCATGATGTCTGCCGTGGCTTCTACCTGCTCCCCCGGGGTGCATGCTAGATATATGGCACAGCACTGAAATAATTTCGTTGTGTCAACAAGATCTGGTGATATTTGTTTAAAATAAAAACTAGCTTTGCAATAAAATTGATTTGCTGGCGGTTAGTTCCCTGTCGCTGCGGCCGGGAGATGCAAATACAAAATGATTTTGTTTCCTTCTTGGCGGGGGGAGGGTGGAGACTTCTGGTGAGAGCAGAGCAAAGGCACAGAACATAAACATGAATTAGCCCTTTGGTTTAGTAAATCAATAAAGCAACAGGGAAGTGTGGAGAATAACCTGGATCATCTATCAAAATGGGTTTGTGTTCTTACTCTCACCGCCTCGTAAACGACGCGCCTTTCACGTCCTAGAAACACCCAAGACAAAAGGGCAGAGACAGTTTTCAGTGTGCAGATGTGCTGCCAATGAAAGAATAAACAAACAAACAAACCAAACAAGCAAAGAAAATAAAACCTAAAAAAACCCAAGGAAATATAAGGATGAAACAGAGTGCTTCCCAGAATCTTTAACTGAGGTGATTCTACAATTCCCATGTGGCAGCTCGTGCATGTGAAAATAACTCTTTGGTGCCTGCACCAATGAAGAGTGTGTTTAATGCAGAATGATAACAAAATGACACAAGGAAGAAGGGATGTGTTAGATTAAGGAAAGGTGGCAAATAAAGACAGGTAAGAAAACATAGTTATGTCAATAATGGAGGGCATCCAGGAAGCTGGAATCAGATAAGGAATCACCAACACAGCAGGACGAGGAAAATCTGAATCTGATCACAATACTGCATGGGTGGAATTGCAATGTTTTCAAATCCATAAGTGATGAGTGGCAATTAGCTAGATAAAGTGGATTCTGAAAAAGTAATTAGTCTGCTGAAACTACTCAAACCACTATTCTGTTTTACTCCTTTGGGTGTAAATTGTGGACCGGGTTCCCTTTCGAGCAATACACTAGGAGAATAATAAACTGCAATAAGGGGCGGGGGGGGAAATTCTTATGAGAGCAAGGGGAACAGCAAGTGCTATGGAGATAAGAAGGAAAATGCTGCTCAGGAGCATAAATTGCTTCTATTGCTGCCGTGAAGAGGCAAGCATCTACATGACCCTCAATTCCTCCTTGCTACAGATTAGGTAATGTACTCTTTACACACAATCACTTCTTTGGTCTTGAAGATGTAGAGCATTTTTCATGACAATGCCCTGATAAAAAGTCATAGATTATGATATTGCTTCTGACAATGAAGAGTGAGCATGTGTGACAATGCAGCGATTAAGGAGAGAAGGTAGACTCCAGAAATGAAGGGCACTATGCAAGGTTGGCTCTGTGTGAGGTATTCAGCTCCTCCATTCTCAGTTTTACAGAATACAGAATTCACCAGGTTGGGAAAGACCTCAGAGATCATCCAGTCCAACCTATCACCCAACACCATCTAAGCAACTAAACCATGGCACCAAGTGCCTCATCCAGGCTCCTCTTAAACACCTCCAGGGACGGTGACTCCACCACCTCCCTGGGCAGCACATTCCAATGGCCAATCTCTCTTTCTGGGAAGAATTTCTTCCTACCATCCAGCCTAAACCTCCCCTGGTGCAGCTTGAGACTGTCTCCTCTTGTTCTGGTGCTGGTTGCCTGGGAGAAGAGACCAACCCCCACCTGGCTACAACCACCCTTCAGGTAGTTGTAGACAGCAATAAGATCTCCCCTGAGCCTCCTCTTCTCCAGGCTAAGCAACCCCAGCTCCCTCAGCCTCTCCTCACAGGGCTGTGCTCCGGACACCTGCCCAGCTTTGTTGCCCTTCTCTGGACATGTTCTCAACATGGACATAGGTAATAGGTTGGACTTTGATGACCTCTGAGGTCTTTTCCAACCTGGTTGATTCTAGGATTCCATTAATATCTTGTGTCAGACCACCCACCCAGGCTCCAACCTGGCTGATTCTGTGATTCTATGATTCTGTTATACCCTATACAGAAAAAAACTTTTCCAGTGCTTTGTTTAAGCTCCAGTTTTGCATAGTTTGTTGCTTGTTTTGTGTTTGGGGTTTTTTTGTGTGTGTGTTGGTTTTGTTTGTTTATTTTTCATGTGGTTGGTACAGTAACAAGAACCTAAGAGAGGAGGCATCCACCAGGGATCTGTGCGGGGCCCCATCCTCTTTAACATCTTCATTGATGATCTGGATGAGGGGATTGAGACAGTCATCAGCAAATTTGCAGGTGACACCAAGTTGGGAGAGGATGTTGGTCAGTTAGAGGGCAGAAGGGCTCTGCAGAGGGACCTCGACCGACTGGACAGATGGGCAGAGTCCAATGGGATGGCATTCAACAAGTCCAAGTGCCAGGTGCTGCACTTTGGCCACAGCAACCCCATGCAGAGCTACAGGCTGGGGTCAGAGTGGCTGGAGAGCTGCCAAACAGAGAGGGACCTGGGGGGTGCTGGTTGACAGCTGCCTGAACATGAGCCAGCAGTGTGCCCAGGCAGCCAAGAGGTCCAACGGCATCCTGGCCTGCATCAGGAATAGTGTGGCCAGCAGGAGCAGGGAAGTCATTGTGCGCCTGTACTCTGTATTGGTTAGGACACATCTTGAGTCCTGTGTCCAGTTCTGGGCCCCTCAGTTTAAGAAGGACGTTGAGACACTTGAACGTGTCCAGAGAAGGGCAACAAGGCTGGGGAGAGGCCTTGAGCACAGCCCTGTGAGGAGAGGCTGAGGGAGCTGGGGTTGTTTAGCCTGCAGAAGAGGAGGCTCAGGGGGTGACCTCATTGCTCTCTGCAACTACCTGAAGGGAGGTTGTAGCCAGGTGGGGGTTGGCCTCTTCTCTCTAGCAACCAGCACCAGAACAAGGGGACACAGTCTCAAGCTGCACCAGGGGAAGTTTAGGCTGGAGGTGAGGAGGAAGTTCTTCCCGGAGAGAGTCATTTGTCATTGGAATGTGCTGCCCAGGGAGGTGGTGGAGTCACCATCCCTGAAGGGTTCAAGAGGGACTGGACGTGGCACTTGGTGCCATGGTCTAGTCATGAGGTCTGTGGTGACAGGTTGGACTCGATGATCTTCGAGGTCTCTTCCAACCTTGGTGATACTGTGATAAAGTAAATATAAATGTCAAATGGGAGAGGGAAAGACAGAAAGCCTCTTGCTGCTGCAACACAGGGTATAAATCAGCGCTGCTCTGCTGCAGGACAGAACAATTGGGTCGATCATTTTTGCCAGGCAGCAGGGCCTGGCCAAGCTATATTGTGAAACCTGCCATTACCCTCAGGGTGGATTCTGGCAAAAGAGCCAAGCTTCTTTGCCTGTTCTCTTTGAAACTGCGTGGTTTCACATCTTAGCTTGTGCTTTACTGAGATGCAATTCGAAGCAGACATGAAGGCATACTGCTAAAACAGCCACAAATGGTTATTTTATTTACTGTTTGATCACCTCCTCTGTAACCACTGATTTCTTTCTAACTATTATAACTGTGGTTCCTTGCATTCAAAGTGCTCCCCAGGGACAACAAAGAGA
This sequence comes from Colaptes auratus, assembly GCA_015227895.2. Lineage (NCBI taxonomy): Eukaryota > Metazoa > Chordata > Aves > Piciformes > Picidae > Colaptes > Colaptes auratus. The sequence continues at coordinate 47,781,530 of CM037646.1, read as the reverse complement.
GCCAATAAATTCAAAGGCAATAGTGTGAAATGAAATATAAGTTTGGGTTTTTTTTCTGCATGCAGCAGCCAGCTGTATAAGATTTATGCTTTAAGCTGTCAATTAAGTAAGCAGCAAGAACTTTTTCTTAGTGTCTAAATAGCATCCTAATACTACCCAGTGTTTGGTCACACAGCTCTAATAAGCCACAGTGGTACAGCAAGGGTGACTAACAAGTGATTGTGGGTTAGTTGATTACCACATAAGCAATGTAGGGCTAAATCTGATGTGGAAAGGAAACAACCACAATGGCAATTTCTAAAACTCAGACAAGAAATGAACTTTAGCAGTATTTATTGACATTTCAGAAGAGAAACTAGGATGAGAATCACAGAATCAGATGTTAGGAAGAAGTTCTTCCCCATGAGGGTGGTTAGGCACTGGCACAGGTTGCCGAAGGAGGTGGTGGAAGCCTTATCCCTGGAGGTTTTTAAGGCCAGGCTGGATGTGGCTCTGAGCAGCCTGCTGTAGTGTGAGGTGTCCCTGGAGGTGTTCAAGAGGGGACTGGACGTGGCACTTGGTGCCATAGTCTAGTCCTGAGGTCTGTGGTGACAGGTTGGACTCGATGATCTTTGAGGACTCTTCCAACCTTGGTGATACTGTGATACTTCAGAGTGAGCCACAGAGTTACTCTCAGAAATTCACTGGCTGGTGCCATCATCTTTTGACTAAAATATGCTCATCCACCCTACTGTGTTGTACTCATTATCTATTGTGGGGTTTTTTATCCACTCTCCAGCCCAAAAGCAACACTAGATAATACTAAAAACAAATAGCTCTGAAGCCTGGAGGTAAGGGAACAAGATAGGGCTAAGGTGGCTCCCTTGTAACTTTTCTCTGCATCAGTGATTATAATAAAGATTTCCATTTTATTTTCTGGCTGCAAAAGCTACACACTCCTGGCTGATTCAAATGCTCAGTTAATGTTTAAAAAGAAGAGGCTGCTGAGTAATTTACAATAACAAAAATACATCCCTAATGAACCTTGAAATGAGCCTTCTTACTGAAGCTATTCCTATACCTGAGAAGAAACTCCAGCAGTTCACACATCACTGCCTGTGGTATATGGGACATGAAACAATAAAAGCCCTGCCTAATCTATCCTAGAAGAAGCCTAGAGCAAATGAATTTCCTAAATGAGATAGTAAAGCTGATCTTAATCATAATATTTCAATGAAGTTGTTATTGTGGTGTGGGCTTTTATTATACCATGCTCTATACTCTGTGTGTGCCACACCTTACCGTGGGGACAGCCATAAGGGTTTTTGCTCTAGCCCAGTTCACTGACTTTATCCACCTTCAGTGATCTACTATTATAAATCATAAATTCATATCATTTCCCATAACTATTAATTTTAAGCCCAGTAACCAGATTCTGGAAGATCTTGCTAGTAGTATAAATGGGGCAAGGAATTAGCTAAGGGGAAACTAGATAAGGAAAAGGGATTAAATGATGTAGTTGCCTGTAATAGCAGGGGCCTGGAGCTGATAACCCAAGAGATTGTTTTTAGTCCTAGCTGCTGGAGGGAAAAGAAAGATACAGATCAATTGGAGATTGGTGAAGCAATTTTATCTTAGCAAAGGCTAAGAGCTAGATTCTATCTCAAAGTCATAGGAGTTATGGTACAGGACAGTTGATAGAAAAAAGGAACCTAAGCTCTAGTGTGGACAAACCTCTGTCACCTTTAAAGAGCACAGCATTCCCCACGGGCCTGAAAGTTCCCTTTTCTGTGCAAAATAAAGGAAGAAACAGCTGCCCAAGTCAAACTGATATTTTCTTGGCAAATTCCTAATTTAGATCTGAGCACTACCCCCAGTGTCCATAGGGAACCACTGAGTGCAAAAGACTTAAGTCAATCCAGTCTTGTTTAACAGCTTTGTTGGCGACATGGACAGTGGCATTGAGTGCACCCTCAGCAGGTTTGCTGATGAGACCAAGCTGTGTGGTGCAGCAGACATGCTGGAGGGAAGGATCCCTCCAGAGGGACCTTGACAGGCTGGAGAGGTGAGCCCATAACAACCCCATGAGGTTAAACAAGAACAAAGGCATCTGGGTCAGGGCAATCCCAAGCACTGATACAGGCTGGGCAGAGACTAGCTTGAGGGCAGCCCTGAAGAAAAGGACCTGGGGGTGCTTGGGGAGGCGAAGCTCAACATGAGCCAGCAGTGAGCACTTGCAGCCCAGAGAGCCAATCACATTCTGGGCTACAACAGGAGAAGCACAGCCAGCAGAGCAAGGGAGGTGATTCTCCCCCTCTACTCTGCTCTGGTCTGGTGAGACCCCACCTGGAGTACTGCCTCCAGTTCTGGAGCCCCTAGTACAGGGGCTGGAAGGTGTCCAGCGAAGACCCACAAGGATGAGCAGAGGGCTGGAGCTGCTCTGCTGTGAGGACAGACTGAGGGAATTGGGGCTATTCAGTCTGGAGAAGAGAAGGCTCCCAAGAGACCTAATTTTGACCTTCCAGTATCTGAAGGGGGTTACAAGAAAGCTGGGGAGGGACTTTTGAGGGTGTCAGGGAGTGATAGGACTGGAGGGAATGGAACAAAACTAGAAATGGGTAGATTCAGATTGGATGTTAGGAAGAAATTCTTCCCCATGAGGGTGGTGAGAGACTGGCACAGGTTGCCCAGGGAGGTGGTGGAAGCCTCATCCCTGGAGGTTTTTGCAGCCAGGCTGGATGTGGCTGTGAGCACCTTGGTGCAGTGTGAGGGGTTCCTGCCCATGGCAGGGGGGTTGGAACTGGATGATTCTTGAGGTCCCTTCCAACCCTAACAATTCTATGTTTCTATGCTCCTAATCTATTTCATGCTTCTTTCCCATCGAGCTGATTAAATGCTGCAAAGGGCAAAACATCTGTTAGCACAGCAAGGTGGGAAAACAGGGGAGCCACATGTAACAGTGCAAAGCACTTCTGGGTCCTGGTGGATTATTACACAAGGGAAATGCTGGTGGCTGGGTTTGTCACATCTTCCCTGACAAAGACTAGTTGATGAGAACAACTGTGCTTTGATGTGGGTGGCAGAGGAGTTGCTTTAACCAAAGCACCAGCTGTCTTTGTGCCCAGCCTCTGAAGAAAAGTTACAGATTTGCTTCAGAAAAATCATCTATTAAATTGGATTTTAATAGGCCATTAGAGTCTCTGTAGCTTTTTTTAATTACAAAACAACAACAACTAAAATATCAGATATCATATTAAAAAATCTAAGAGTTCAAAGGTATTATACCACAATGTTTTTCTGCTTTGTTTTTAGGGCTGTGCCTATTGGGTTGGATTGTTTTAAATCTTTATGTGCTCCAAGTGGGCTCCCTCCGGTTTATTTACAGGACAATGTGCTTTAAAAGCCCTGCTTCACAGAATCACAGCACATTAGGGGTTGGAAAGGACCTTGAAAGGTCATCCTGGACAAGCCTGGAGAAGAGGAGGCTCAGGGAAGACCTTATTGCTCTCTACAGCTACCTGAAGGGAGGTTGTAGACAGGCAGGGGCTGGTCTCTTCTCCCAGGTGGCCAGCACCAGAACAAGAGGACACAGTCTCAAGCTGTGCCAAGGGAGGTTTAGGCTGGAGGTTAGGAAGAAATTCTACACAGAGAGAGTGACTGCCCATTGGAATGTGCTGCCTGAGGAGGTGGTGGAGTCACCATCATTGGAGGTGTTTAGGAGGAGACTTGATAGGGTGCTTGGTTGCATGGTTTAGTTGATCAGTTGGTGTTGGATGATAGGCTGGATGCAGTGATCTCGAAGGTCTCTTCCAATCTGGTCTATTCTATTCTATTCTATTCTATTCTATTCTATTCTATTCTATTCTATTCTATTCTATTCTATTCTATTCTATTCTATTCTGTTCTATCCAGTCCAACCCAGCTGCCAGAGCAGGATCAGCTAGAGCAGATCACACAGGAATGCATCCAGGCAGGTCTTGATTATCTCCAGAGATACAGAGACTCCACAACCCACCCTGGGCCGCCTGTTCCAGTGTTCCATCACCCTCGCAGTGCAAAAATTCTGCCTCAGGCATGGTGAGATTAGTGTTCCGTTCTGACTTCTCCAAGAGCAAAAGATGAGCCTTATCACTTTCTGTCAGCCTTTGCCCTCCTGAAATGCTTGCATCCGGATTGCTGTGTAAAACAGTAGAGCACACATCTCCTTTGCAAGAGCAGTCTGCATTGTTAACCTGAATGCCTGAGTGTGCCTCATGCCCTCCTGAACCTGCAGACGCTCTCTGTTTCCACAGCCTCCTACAGAACAAGCTTCAGGAGTTCACATATAATTGCTTGGCTTCCAAAAAAGTGCCTTCCTCTATCATTTCCTTATGCTCTCCCTGAATGATCCACAGGTTTATGTGATCTGCTGAGCCTCTTCTTCATGCATTTCTTGAACCTCACAATATCCTACCTCAACCTTCTCCTCACTCAGCTGCAGATTCCCAGCCTTTCAGCAAAATGCATACAGCCCCTATCGACTTACTGACAAGGCTTTCAGCAAATGTCATCTGCTTCTGGTGACTTATTGACATCTAACTTAGTTATTCAGTCTAAAATTTGCTATATACTTGCATCAATTTTTCCTAGTGCATCTGACTTACCTGACACAAATGACACTGACTCTTTTCCAAGCATCTTCAGCAGTAGAAACAAATACAAAGCAGTTCATCTTGCTTGTCTCCTTTACCATCCCCAAGTGCCCCTTTCACACTTTTGCCATCAAATAGTCCCACTACTTCCCTAGCAGATGTCCTGCTGTTGATAAGAAAGGTTTCTAAGATCAACATGAGCATTCCTTCACACTTTTTTTTTTTTTCTCAATCCTTTTAATTTCCTTACCTGGTCACATTCACAGAGTCACAGAATCATTCAGGTTGGAAAAGACTCTCAGGATCACCAAGTCCAAGCCAGAATCCTACTCTACAAAGGTCACCCCTAAACCACATCCCCAAGCACAACATCCAAACCACCCTGAAACACATCCTGGCTTGGGGATTCAACCACCTCCCAGGGCAGCACATTCCAAGGCCTGACCACTCTCAGTCTTCTCTTTTCCAGACTAAAAAGCCCCAGGTCCCTCATTCTCTCCTTGTAGCCTTCTGCTGGACCCTCTCCAGCAGATCCCTGTCCCTCTTGAATTGGGGAGTCCAAAACTGAAGGCAGTACTCAAGAGGAGTTCTTCCCAGGGCAGAGTAGAGGGGGAGGATAACCTCCCTGGATCTGTTGGACACGCTCTTCTTAATGCAGCCCAGGATCCCATTGGCCTTCTTGGCCACCAGGGCACATTGCTGTCCCATGGATAACTTGTTATCCACTAGCACTCCCAGGGCTGGTAGATATATCTCCAATGGGATTGTCTAGAATCTCCTTTATCTTCATTTTTACAGCCAATAGTGATTTATTTACATTTTACTACTTTTCTGCTCAAGATCTGTGACAAATTTTAAAGGCATAGCCTGAAACTACCAGACAAGGAAAAAGCACCCACTGAAAGAGTGAATTCCAGCTCAATCAGGTCTTCTGCTCATTTTAATAGAGACCATTAACTATTATTTGGTGGGAGTACAAGCCATTAAGATAGATAGATGCTTTTGCTCTTTGGCTTTATATGGCCCTTATTATGTAGGGTATTAGACTGACTGCTCATAAAGGTCATTTCTGACTTTAAGAGCCCCAGTTCTAGGAATTATTGCAGGTGGTGATGACATGCAGCAATTACCATTCTAGATCGCTCAGAACCAATCAATCTGAAGTTAGGAGGCCTGGGGTTGCATTACAACTAGGAGTAATTCAACACAGCATAAAATCTGGGTTTAAATGAGTGACAATTAATTGAAAGCTACACTAAATCTGCCAGCTTTCCTAAAGATCATCTCACTATTCCATCTTTTTCTTGCTTCAGTCTTCTCTCCTCCCACTCTTCTCTCTGTGTCCAGAGAAGGGCAACAAAGCTGGGGAGGGGTTTGGAGCACAGCCCTGTGAGGAGAGGCTCAGGGAGCTGGGGTTGCTTAGCCTGGAGAAGAGGAGGCTCAGGGGAGACCCTAATGCTCTTTACAACTACCTAAAGGAGGTTGTAGCCAGGTGGGGGTTGGTCTCTTCTCCCAGGCAACCAGCACCAGAAGAAGTGGACACAGTCTCAAGCTGTGCCAGGGGAGGTTTAGGCTGGATGTTAGGAAGAAGTTCTTCGCAGAAAGAGTAATTGGCCATTGGAATGTGCTGCCCAGGGAGGTGGTGGAGTCACCATCCCTGGAGGTGTTTAAGAGGAACCTGGATGAGGCACTTAGTGCCATGGTTTAGCTGATTAGATGGTGTTGGGTGATAGGTTGGACTCAACGATCTTGAAGGTCTTTTCCAACCTGGTTAATTCTGTATTCTGTATTTTTCACACCAGACATTCCTGCATCTCAAACTGAAAGAGAGACACTATAGAAAGAGGCTAGCACTGGTTTGCGGTTAAGAAATAACGTCTCAGGAAAGGGCTTAAACTTCATAGGTACTCAGGAAACAATATAAACCTGCAAAACCAGGGAAACAGGGACACAGAAAAGAGTAAAGGAAGGTGGGATCAACTGTGTCACTATACTCAGTGGAAGACAGGTCAGTTGTGCACACTCACAAAAGGGGAGGAAACAAATCAGATGAAATTGTGCTGATGTGCACCTCAGAAATGTCAAATAGTTGTAGCCAGGCAGAGGTTGGTCTCTTCTCCCAGGCAGCCAGTACCAGAACAAGAGGACACAGTCTCAGGCTGCGCCAGGGCAGGTTTAGGCTGGAGTTAGGAGGAAGTTCTATACCGAGAGAGTGATTGCCCACTGGAATCGGCTGCCCGGGGAGGTGGTGGAGTCACCTTCATTGGAGGTGTTCAGGAAGAGGCTTGATGGGGTGCTTGGTGCCATGGTTTAGTTGTTTAGGTGGGTTGGATTGTATTGTATTGTATTGTATTGTACTGTATTGTATTGAGGTGGGTTGGATTGGTTGATGGGTTGGATGTAATGATCTTGAAGGTCTTTTCCAACCTGGTGGTGTATTGTATTGTATTGTATTGTATTGTAATATATACTAAAATGTTTAATCAGTGTTGACAGCATTGGCATTTATGATCTGATTGTGGTCAATAGTCTTCAAACTCCTGGAAGGAGTAGGACAACAGATTGTTTTACTTTTCTTTTATATATATATACATATATAACCTCATCTGTTTAGAACAGAATGAATGTGTATTAAATGGCTCATTAGAGAAACAGGGGAATGATGTCATCTCTGGTTCACCCATTATACCTTCCTACTGTTTTCTGCTGGTTTTGAAAACAAAACAGTGCAAAAGATCCCAGCATGTCTTCCTAACTGAATAAAAGCAGAGAATTGTCAGGCTTGGAAGGGTCCTCAAGGATCATCCAGTTCCAACCCCCCTGCCATGGGCAGGGACACCTCACACTACAGCAGGTTGCTCACAGCCACAGCCAGCCTGGCTGCAAAAACCTCCAGGGATGAGGCTTCCACCACCTCCCTGGGCTACCTGTGCCAGTCTCTCACCACCCTAATGGGGAAGAACTTCTTCCTAACATCCAATCTCAATCTATCCACTTCTAGTTTTGCTCCATTCCTCCTAGTCCTATCACTCCCTGACACCCTCAAAAGTCCCTCCCCAGCTTTCTTGTAGCCCCCTTCAGATACTGGAAGGCCACAATAAGGTCTCCTGGGAGCCTTCTCTTCTCCAGACTGAACAGCCCCAACTCCCTCAGTCTGTCTCCATAGGAGAGGTGCTGCAGCCCTCTGCTCATCTTTGTGGATGATCAATGCATACTGAAAAAATAATAGTATATCTTCCTGATTGAATAAAATCAATGCACAGTGCAAAAGCACCAAAGCAGTCAGCACTGCAGAGGCCCAGGTCCACTCACACAGAGCAGTGAGTAGTCAATACTTCTCATTCCTTTGTGTGTAACAGGTGTGATTTTGTACTCACCACATACCAATAAAGATGCTTTCAGAAGCCAAATTCAGGATTTAAATGGCTTGTACTACCCTAAGCCATAAAGAGAAAAATCAGTTTAAAAGAGACATTGGCTTAGCTGTCTTTTTTGTTGCCTTTCTCCATAGATTAAGATTCCCTGGTGGCTTCTTAATGCACTCCTGGTCTTTCTTATGCAGTAGCAGGACATTTTGTTTTCCATAAAGCTCCAGGCCGCAGTGAGTTCCTTCAGCTATTGTTTAAAGACAGCAGAATGAATCCTGGACATAATCACATCTGACATCGAACACATTGAGGTTTAGCTGTGTGTCTGTGCTCTGTAGCGTCAGCAGCTAATTTATATCATAAGGGGATGAAGATCTCACCCTACAGTTCTCCTGAGCACAAAGAAAGAAGCAGCTCAACACAGTTGGTGGGCAGGGGGCTCCTGAAAGAAAATTGCTCCAAATTTTTATTTTGTATGATAATTACTCAGTATTTGGAAGTGTTTGCTTTGATAGCTGGGGAAATGAGTCAGTGTCACAGAATCATCAAGGTTGGAAGGGACCTCAAAAATTATCAAGTCCAACCTGTCACCACAGACCCCATGACTAGACCATGGCACCAAGTATCACGTCCAGTCCCCTCTTGAACACCTCCAGGGATGGGGACTCCACCACCTACCTGGGCAGCACATTCCAATGGCTAACAACTCTCTTTCTGGGAAGAACTTTCTCCTCATCTCGAGCCTAAACTTCCCCTGGTGCAGCTTGAGACTGTGTCCTCTTGTTCTGGTGCTGCTTGCCTGGGAGAAGAGATCAACCCCCACCTGGCTACAACCTCCCTTCAGGTTGTTGTAGAGAGCAAGAAGATCTCCCCTGAGCCTCCTCCTCTCCAGGCTAAGCAACCCCAGCTCCCTCAGCCTCTCCTCACAGGGCTGTGCTCCAAACCCCTCCCCAGCTTTGTTGCCCTTCTCTGGACACCTTCCAGCATCTCAACATCTTTCCTAAACTGAGGGGCCCAGAACTGGACACAGGACTCAAGGTGTGGCCTAACCAGTGCTGAGTACAGGGCAGAATGACCTCCCTGCTCCTGCTGGCCACACTATACCTGACACAGTACAGAATGCCATTGGCCCTCTTGACCGCCTGGGCACACTGCTGGCTCATGTTCCTTCCTTCCTTGTTAAGCTCTCTTGAGCAGCGGTATGGTTTTACTCTTCTGTTGTTCTCGACGGTTTCCATTGCTGATGTGTAAATGTGTTCCTTGCAGCAGCACAACAGTAAGTCTGGCTTCCCCACTTGCAAAGCCTTCTCACTATTGAGAGGTCCACTCAGCCCTGCAGCCCTTGCAGAAATCGTTCCTGTTGGCTGACTCATGCCAGCAGAGTTTGCCACATTTGGGGTTGTTTTCAGGATAAAATTCCACACCTGTCAGCATAAATGTTGAACTTTTTATCAGCTGTGAACAACTCTGGATGGCATAACAAAAATATTGATTAAAATGACCTTTGTGTCTCTGTGGTAATGTCCAGATTATTTTGATGTTTCTTAAAATAGTTGAGAAGCATTTTTTGTTCCTTCTGTCTTCGTATTTTTCCCCCCACTGTAGACCCAAAGTGTTTCCATCATCTTTAATGCTTTTACTATTTGAAGCCTGTATTTGTTTCTGTCTCACCTAATTTATCTTAATCCTTTCAATAAATCTTTCTCTCTTGCTTGGACACTGAAGCCCATCTGGGGATTCGTTCTGTGATTCGTTGGCACTAGATCTTCTTCATCAGAGACAGGTAACTGAGATGGTCATCAGGTCTGGATGTGCTCCTCTGTGACCTGAGCTAGATTGTATGGTCCTGCTGTGGCAGGGGAGTTGGACTCCATGATCTCTTTGGGTCCTTTCCAACCCCTGACATCCTGTGAGCCTGTGAGGAAGCTGTTCAGACCTATGCACGATTTTTCAGCATTAGACAACATTTTTCCTCCCCTTTTACTTTCTTATTTATCTTAGATCATGTAATTTCCTTCTCATTATAATTCCTAGCACTTTGTCATTCCTTTCAGGTTTTGTTACCCATCTTTCCCATCCCCTAAATTTTCGCTGCGATATCAAAGTTTCGTGGCAAGGAATTTTATCCTCCTGTTAGACACATCCAACGTGGAAAGTGATAAATATAACTCCTGAAATAGATCTTCTCATATTTCACAAACAGGTACATCTGATTCCAGCTTCTCAAATAAAAGTCTATGTAATTGTTCTCTTTATGCTTATTTAATCATAGAATGGTCCTGGCTGGAACGGGACCCCCAAAGGCCATCCAGTCCAACCTCCCTGCAGTCAGCAGGGACTTCCCCCACTAGATCAGGCTGCTCAGGGCTTCGTTGAGCCTTACTTTGAATATCTCCAGGGAAGGAGCCTCAACCACCTCCCTGGGCAGCCTGTTCCAGTGTTCCACCACCCTCAGAGTGAAGAACATTTCCCTGATATCCAATCTAAATCTGCTCTTCTCTAGTTTGAAGCCTTGCCTCTTGTCCTGTCCTGCAGGCCTTTGCAAACTGTCTCTCTCCATCCTTCTTGTAGCCCCTTCAGGTACTGGCAGGCTGCTATTAGGTCTCCCCAGAGCCTTCTCTTTCCCAGGCTGAACATCCCCAGCTTCCTCAGCCTGTCCTTGTAGCAGAGGTGCTCCAACCCCCTGATCATTTTCATGGCACTCCTGTGGTCCCTGACCATCATGTCCACGTCCTTCCTACATTGAGAGCTGCAAACACGTACACAGCACTGTAGGTGAGTATCAGTTGTTAGGAGACACTCCACACAGCTGAATCAATTTCCAGCATGGGTCTCAATTTACCTAATTTTCTCCTTCTAAGATCTGACCCATTTTATTTAATCTACCCATTGAGGCTTTTCCGTAGTAAATGGAGAGAGTCCAGTGCTTCCAGGGAACAATTCATCTCAATAACTGTAAGTGTCCAGGGCAGATGGAGCAACTCCTTCACTGGTGGTGCTTATTGTGTGCTTGAATCACTAAAATAATCAGCCTGAGTTTTTTTTCTAGTTGAGACATTTTGATCCCAGAATCACAGAATCAGCCAGGTTGGAGGAGACCTCCAAGATCACCAAGTCCAACCAATCACTCAACCCTAACTAATCAATCACAGAATAGAATAGAATAGAATAGAATAGAATAGAATAGAATAGAATAGAATAGAATAGAATGAATAGAATAGAATAGAATAGAATTAACCAGGTTGAAAAAGACCTTCAAGATCATCAAGTCCAATCTATCATAGAATAGAATAGAATAGAATAGAATAGAATAGAATAGAATAGAATAGAATAGAATAGAATAGAAGTTCAGTAGAATAGGTGTTCAAGAGGGGATTGGATGTGGCACTTGGTGCCATGGTCTAGTAGTCATGAGGTCTTGGGTGACAGGTTGGACTTGATGATCTTTGAGGTCTTTTCCAACCTTATTGATTCTATGAGTCTATGAATAGCATAGAATAGAATGGAATGGAATGGAATGGAATGGAATGGAATGGAATGGAATGAAATGGAATGGAATGTGAAAGAATAATGTCCAAATGATGTCCAAATAGTGTGACTGATGCCATAGTGGCACTTTGCTATTTGTTTTAATTGGCTGCTGGATCCAGATCTTGGCATTTTAAAGCCCTTTTTCTAAGGGCATGTTCTAAATCACATTTCAGAGAGTTTTCAGGTTTGCAATTAAGAGAGCCAGCTTAGCATTTATAATGCATGAGTCTCCTGAGCTTCAACAAAAGAATTTTTTGACAGATCAGACACTTGAGGAAATGTTCCTTTCAGCGCTGCACCACCAAGCTGAAGTCCACAGGTGAACTGATTTTTTTCTAGAAGTGAAGAAAAAGAGGTTCATGGAGAATACTTAGGTTCACATAACCTTTTCTCTTCGAGCACTGTCCTAAGGATGTTACTAAAAAGAAGATGAATGTGCAGAAAGGGAATCATAGAATCACAGAATGGCTTAAGTTGGAAGGTACCTCAGAGATGGAATGGAGTGGAGTGGAGTGGAGTGGAATGGAATGGAATGGAATGGAATGGAATGGAATGGAATGGAATGGAATAGAATAGAATAGAATAGAATAGAATAGAATAGAATAGAATAGAATAGAATAGAATAGAATAGAATAGAATAGAATAGAATAGGAGTAGAATTAACCAGGTTGGAAAAGACCTTCAAGATCATCGAGTCCAACCTATCACCCAACACCAACTAATCAACTAAACCATGGCACCAAGTGCCTCAGCCAGGCTCTTCTTAAACACCTCCAGTGATGGTGGCTCCACCACCTCCCTGGGCAGCACATTCCAATGGCCAGGTCATCTACTCCAGCTGCCCTGCCATGGACAGGAAACACCTCCCAACTAGATTTGGCTGCTCAAGGCTTCATCCAACCTAGTCTTAAATACCTTCAGGGAGGGAGAATCCACAACCTCCCTCTGCAACCCATTCCAGGCCCTCAACACCTTTCTTCCTAAAATTTAAAACTACTTTCCCTCTGATTAAAACCCTTTCCCCTAGTCCTATTGCTAGACACTCTGATGAGAAGACCCTCTCCAGCCTTCCTGCAGGATCCCTTCAGGTACTGGAAGTCATACACTGAGAAGTGAAAACCTTTTTGAAGATGAGCCTCATTAAATGCTCATTATTTACAGATGAAGCAGTTTGAATTATCCTTGTGATTTTTTTTTCTGCCTTTTTTTTTTCTTGTTTCTTCCATTCTTCTTATCAGCAACATTTTTGTCATTTTCAGTGCCCAAACTTATATCAAGTCTTTCATTATCTTGACAGCTGATAATAAAACATGTTAAACAGGAAGCAGGTTGAACTGCATGAATCATTTCATGAATAGCATCAGGAAAAGGATTCAACCAAACCTTCTAAATGAAACTAGGGAGGTGACTGGCTGGAAAGCAGCCCTGAGGAGAGGGACTTGGGGGTGCTGGTGGATGAGAAGCTCACCAGGAGCTCTCAATGTGCACTTGCAGCCCGGAAAGCCAATCAGATCCTGGGCTGCATCAGGAGAAGTGTGGCCAGCAGGGCAAGGGAGGTGATTCTCCCCCTCTACTCAGCCCTGGGGAGACCCCACCTGGAGTACTGCCTCCAGTTCTGGAGCCCCTATTACAAAAGGGATCTGGAGGTGCTGGAAGGTGTCCAGAGAAGGGCCACGAGGATGATCAGAGGGCTGGAGCAACTCTCCTATGAGGACAGACTGAGGGAGTTGGAGCTGTTCAGTCTGGAGAAGGGAAGGCTCAAAGGTGACCTAATTATGGCCTTCCAGGATCTGAACGGAGCCTACAGGAAGGCTGGGGAGGGACTTCTTAGGCTATCAGGTGATGACAGGACTAGGGGGAATGGAATGAAGCTGGAGGTGGAGAGATTCAGACTGGATGTGAGGAGGAAGTTCTTCCCCATGAGAGTGGTGAAGCCCTGGAATGGGTTGTCCAGGGAGGTGGTTGAGGTCCCATCCCTGGAGGTGTTTAAGCCCAGGCGGGATGAGGCTCTGGCCAGCCGAATAGAATAGAATAGAATAGAATAGAATAGAATAGAATAGAATAGAATAGAATAGAATAGAATAGAATAGAATAGAATAGACCAGGTTGGAAGAGACCTTCAAGATCATTGTGCCCAACCTATCATCCAACACCACCTAATCAACTAAACCATGGCACCAAGCACCCCATCAAGTCTCCTCCTGAGCACCTCCGATGATGTTGACTTCACCACCTCCTCGGGCAGCCCATTCCAATGGGCAATCACTCTCTCTGTGTAGAACTTCCTCCTAACTTCCAGCCTAAACCTCCTCTGGCACAGCTTGAGACTGTTTCTTCTTGTTCTGATCTAGTGGGAGGTGTCCCTGCCCATGGCAGGGGGTTGGAACTAGATGATCCTTGTGGTCCCTTCCAACCCTGACTGATACTGCTATGATACTACTATACGACTATGAAACTAGGGAAGTAGAATGCCAAAGACAAAATCTGTTGGTTTTCAAGCCAGTCACAACAGAATTAAAGTCTGAGCAGAAGCCACTGAAGTCAACAGAAGCATTGCCACTGAGCTGGCCTTGGATCAAGCTCCTGATGCAGAGAGGAAGAAGCTGAAGCTCCTTTATTTAGTTATATTTATTCATTACTAGATTTACTCATACAGCATGCAGGAATAAGAATGCACTCTCCTAGGACAAAAGTTATTAGAGGTTATTAGAATTAACCAGGTTGGAAAAGACCTTTGAGATCATCGAGTCCAACCTATCACCCAACACCATCTAATCAACCAAACCATGGCACCAAGCGCCCCATCCAGTCTCCTGTGCTCAAGAGAAAGACTCTTGACCTTGACTGAGCTGCTTTAGGTTCTGTTCACCTTGAATCTCACTAAATCTAGTTAAAAACCCTTTGGTTTTTTTAAACTTTTTACTCCTAACACTTCAGAAAACAGTTTTCTTAGCCTCATTTCAATCCATTGTCCACAAACAACAGCACCACGAGCCACCCAGTTGAGAATCTCCTTTATTCAAGTGTTTTCTAAGGTATATAAAAAGTTGTGATGGATGTAATTTGGGTCACAAGGTCTAATTTCTTTTTGTCTATATGTGTGTATATAAATCAAGAAAGCCAGGTTACCACACTTAAACATGGTTATGCTCCACACATGGAAAATTGAATGCATCTGAAATATTCCAGACCAAATGTAATTCAAGCAGTGGGTTTGGTGAATAATTAATGTCATCCCTGATTGCATGCTCTTCAGTGGTGCCCAGGTTTAGCATAGCTTTTGATTATTCATCACATTTAAGTAAAGCATTTTCCTTCTGCCTTAGTGCAAGTACTAAGAATGCTTTTCTGGCACCACATTTCATGGAATCACAGAATGATCATAGGATCACAGGGTCCCAGGATGTTAGGGGTTGGAAGACCCCTCTGGAGATCATTGAGTCCAACCCCCCTGATAGAGCAGGACCATGAAGTCTAGCACAAGTTCCACAGAAAAACATCCAGATGTGTCTTGAAAGTCTCCAGAGAAGGAGACTCCACAACAAGCAATCTGGGCAGCCTGCTCCAGGGCTCTGTGACCCTCAGAGTGAAGAAGTTCCTCATCATGTTGAGGTGGAGCCTCCTGTGCTGTAGTTTACATCCGTCGTCCCTTGTCCTATCCCAAGGTGCAACTGAGCAGAGCCTGTCCCCTCCCTCCTGACCCCAGCCCTCAGATATTGATAGACATTTATTAAATCCCCTCTCAGTCTTCTCTTCTCCAGACTAAACAGCCCCAGGGCTCTCAGCCTGGTCTCCTCAGGCAGTGCTCCATTCCCCCAATCATCCTTGTAGCCCTCTAAGGGACTTTCTCCAGCAGATCCCTGTTCCTCCTGAACTGGGGAGCCCAAAACTAGCCTGGGTTGGAAGGGACCCGCAGAAATCATCAAATCCAAATCCCTCTGCAGTCAGCAGGGACATCTTCCACTAGATCAGGTTGCCCAAAGCCCTGTCCAGCCTCACCTTGAATATCTCCAAGGATGGTGCCTCAAGTACCTTCCTGGGCAACCTGTGCCAGTGTTCCACCACCTTCACGATAAAAACTTGCTCCTAACACCCAATGTAAATCTCCTCTTCTCTCATTTCAAACCATTGCCCCTTGTCCTATCACTGCAGGCCCTTGCAAACAGTCCCTCTGCAGCCTTCTTATGGCCCCCTTCAGGTACTGGAAGACAGCTTTTAGGTCTCCTTGGAGCCTCCTCTTCTCCAGGCTGAACACCCCCAGCTCCCTCAGCTTGTCCTCACAGCAGAGGTGCTCCAACCCCCTGAGTATTTTGGTCTCTTTTCCAAGGCAGGCAGCACCAGAACAAGAGGACACAGTCTCAGGCTGCGCCAGGGGAAGTTTAGACTGGATGTTAGGAGGAAGTTCTTTACAGAGAGAGTGATTGCCCATTGGAATGGTCTGCCTGGGGAGGTGGTGGAGTCACCATCATTGGAGGTATTCAGGAGGAGACTTGATGGGGTACTGGGAGCCATGATCTAGTTGTTTGGGTGGGTTGGATTGGTTGATGGGTTGGACACAATGATCTTGAAGGTCTCTTCCAACCTGGATTTATTGTATTGTATTGTATTTTGGTGGCCCTGCTCTGGACCTTCTCCATCTGGTCCATGTCCTTCCTGTGATGAGGGCTCCAGACCCGGTCTGCTCGTGTGCGTTGTGAGGCTGAATATCAGACTGCCTCTATTCTACACTTCATATGTGGCATGTATTTGCCTATGATACTTTCAACAAAAAATATTTTAATTAGAGATTTCTATCTGTAAATAAAGAGCAGAACTATCACAAGGATGTAATTGCCTATTTCCCTGGAGCAGTGACACGTTGAGTGCATGGAATCAGAGCACTTCTAATTCCGCAAGCATAATAGAGGGAAAGTTCAGAGTTGCTCTGTCTGGACATGATGAAATGCAGAAACTTTCATTGTTTTGGTTTTCTTTTTACCCTCAACTTCAGACCTGTTTCTAAATAAATGTTTTTTAATGTCAAGTACAAGGGCAAGGTCCTGCAGGGACATTGCAAGTGCAGGGTGCTGCAGCTGGGTCGAGGCAATCCCAGGCACAAATCCAGGCTGGGCAGTGACTGGCTGGGGAACAGCCCTGAGGAGAGAGACTTGGGGGTGCTGGTGGAGGAGAAGCTCACCAGGAGCTCTCAGTGTGCACTTGCAGCCCGGAAAGCCAATCAGAGCCTGGGCTGCAGCAGGAGAAGTGTGGCCAGCAGGTCAAGGGAGGGGATTCTCCCCCTCTACTCAGCTCTGGTGAGATCCCCATGGAGTACTGCCTCCAGTTCTGGAGCCCCTATTCCAAGAGGGATCTGGAGGTGCTGGAAGGTGTCCAGAGAAGGGCCACGAGGATGATCAGAGGGCTGGAGCACCGATCCTGTGAGGACAGACTGAAGGAGTTGGGGCTGTTCAGTCTGGAGAAGAGAAGGCTCCGAGGTGACCTCATTGTGGCCTTCCAGTATCTGAAGGGGGCTACAAGAAGGCTGGGGAGGGACTTCTCAGGCTATCAGGGTAGTGATAGGACTAGGGGGAATGGAAGATGAAGCTGGAAGTGGGGGGAGATTCAGGATAGATGTGAGGAAAGAAGTTCTTCCCCATGAGAGTGGTGAAGCCCTGGAATGGGTTATCAGGGAGGTGGTTGAGGCCCCATCCTGGAGGTGTTTAAGCCCAGGCTGGATGAGGCTGTGGCCAGCCTGATCTAGTGCAGGGTGTCCCTGCCCATGGTAGGGAGGTTGGAACTAGATGGTCCTTGTGGTCCCTTCCCACCCTGACTGATTCTATGATTCTAATTTCCCTACCATTGTGGTGATTCTGTAATTCAACAGGGAATGAGGAGAGAAGTCCAAAATCACATCCTCCCCCTGCACCCCCACCACCCAAAGTTGTACTCAAGGCGTTCCTTCAGCATCTCTGGGACCATCATTAGTTCTCATCATTAGTAAACAAGTAGTACTGCAATATATGATGAGCACCCCTACTCCTAGAGAACC
>CM037646.1:47723737-47763986 GCA_015227895.2 Colaptes auratus | reverse complement strand
CAATACAATACAATAAATCCAGGTTGGAAGAGACCTTCAAGATCATTGTGTCCAACCCATCAACCCAATCCAACCCACCCAAACATCTAGATCATGGCTCCCAGTACCCCATCAAGTCCTCCTCCTGAATACCTCCAATGATGGTGACTCCACCACCTCCCCAGGCAGACCATTCCAATGGGCAATCACTCTCTCTGTAAAGAACTTCCTCCTAATTCCAGTCTAAACTCCCCTGGCGCAGCCTGAGACTGTGTCCTCTTGTTCTGGTGCTGCCTGCCTTGGAAAAGAGACCAAATACTCAGGGGTTGGAGCACCTCTGCGTGAGGACAAGCTGAGGGACTGGGGGTGTTCAGCCTGGAGAAGAGGAGGCTCCAAGGAGACCTAAAAGCTGTCTTCCAGTACCTGAAGGGGCCATAAGAAGGCTGCAGAGGGACTGTTTGCAAGGGCCTGCAGTGATAGGACAAGGGGCAAGGTTTGAAATGAGAGAAGAGGAGATTTACATTGGGTGTTAGGAGCAAGTTTTTATCGTGAAGGTGGTGAACACGGCACAGGTTGCCCAGGAAGGTACTTGAGGCACCATCCTTGGAGATATTCAAGGTGAGGCTGGACAGGGTTTGGGCAACCTGATCTAGTGGAAGATGTCCCTGCTGACTGCAGAGGATTTGGATTTGATGATTATCTGCGGGTCCCTTCCAACCCAGGCTAGTTTTGGGCTCCCCAGTTCAGGAGGAACAGGGATCTGCTGGAGAAAGTCCCTTAGAGGGCTACAAGGATGATTGGGGGAATGGAGCACTGCCTGAGGAGACCAGGCTGAGAGCCCTGGGGCTGTTTAGTCTGGAGAAGAGAAGACTGAGAGGGATTTAATAAATGTCTATCATATCTGAGGGCTGGGGGTCAGGAGGGAGGGGACAGGCTCTGCTCAGGTTGCACCTTGGGATAGGACAAGGGACGACGGATGTAACTACAGAACAGGAGGCTCCACCTCAACATGATGAGGAACTTCTTCACTCTGAGGGTCACAGAGCCCTGGAGCAGGCTGCCCAGATTGCTTGTTGTGGAGTCTCCTTCTCTGGAGACTTTCAAGACACATCTGGATGTTTTTCTGTGGAACTTGTGCTAGACTTCATGGTCCTGCTCTATCAGGGGGTGGACCAAGATCTCCAGAGGGCTTCCAACCCCTAACATCCTGGGACCCTGTGATCCTATGATCATTCTGTGATTCCATGAAATGTGGTGCCAGAAAAGCATTCTTAGTACTTGCACTAAGGCAGAAGGAAAAGCTTTACTTAAATGTGATGAATAATCAAAAGCTATGCTAAACCTGGCACCACTGAAGAGCATGCAATCAGGATGACATTAATTATTCACCAAACCCACTGCTTGAATTACATTTGGTCTGGAATATTTCAGATGCATTCAATTTTCCATGTGTGGAGCATAACCATGTTTAAGTGTGGTAACCTGGCTTTCTTGATTTATATACAACATATAGACAAAAAGAAATTAGACCTTGTGACCCAAATTACATCCATCACAACTTTTTATATACCTTATAGAAAAACTGAATAAAGGAGATTCTCAACTGGGTGGCTCGTGGTGCTGGTTTGTGGACAATGGATTGAATGAGGCTAAGAAAACTGTTTTCTGAAGTGTTAGGAGTAAAAAGTTTAAAAAACCAAAGGGTTTAACTAGATTTAGTGAGATTCAAGGTGAACAGAACCTAAAGCAGCTCAGTCAAGGTCAAGAGTCTTCTCTTGAGCACAGGAGACTGGATGGGGCGCTTGGTGCCATGGTTTGGTTGATTAGATGGTGTTGGGTGATAGGTTGGACTCGATGATCTCAAAGGTCTTTCCAACCTGGTTATTCTAATAACTCTAATAACTTTTGTCCTAGGAGAGTGCATTCTTATTCCTGCATGCTGTATGAGTAAATAGTAAGAATAAATATAACTAAATAAAGGAGCTTCAGCTTCTTCCTCTCTGCATCAGGAGCTTGATCCAAGGCAGCTCAGTGGCAATGCTTCTGTTGACTTCAGTGGCTTCTGCTCAGACTTAATTCTGTTGTGACTGGCTTGAAAACCAACAGATTTTGTCTTTGGCATTCTACTTCCCTAGTTTCATAGTCGTATAGTAGTATCATAGCAGTATCAGTCAGGGTTGGAAGGGACCACAAGGATCATCTAGTTCCAACCCCCCTGCCATGGGCAGGGACACCTCCCACTAGATCAGAACAAGAAGAAACAGTCTCAAGCTGTGCCAGAGGAGGTTTAGGCTGGAAGTTAGGAGGAAGTTCTACACAGAGAGAGTGATTGCCATTGGAATGGCTGCCCGAGGAGGTGGTGAAGTCAACATCATCGGAGGTGCTCAGGAGGAGACTTGATGGGGTGCTTGGTGCCATGGTTTAGTTGATTAGGTGGTGTTGGATGATAGGTTGGGCACAATGATCTTGAAGGTCTCTTCCAACCTGGTCTATTCTATTCTATTCTATTCTATTCTATTCTATTCTATTCTATTCTATTCTATTCTATTCTATTCTATTCTATTCTATTCGGGGCCAGAGCCTCATCCCCTGGGCTTAAACACCTCCAGGGATGGGACCTCAACCACCTCCCTGGACAACCCATTCAGGGCTTCACCACTCTCATGGGGAAGAACTTCCTCCTCACATCCGTCTGAATCTCTCCACCTCCAGCTTCATTCCATTCCCCCTAGTCCTGTCATCACCTGATAGCCTAAGAAGTCCCTCCCAGCTTCCTGTAGCTCCGTTCAGATCCTGGAAGGCCATAATTAGGTCCTTTGAGCCTTCCCTTCTCCAGACTGAACAGCTCCAACTCCCTCAGTCTGTCCTCATAGGAGAGTTGCTCCAGCCCTCTGATCATCCTCGTGGCCCTTCTCTGGACACCTTCCAGCACCTCCAGATCCCTTTTGTAATAGGGGCTCCAGAACTGGAGGCAGTACTCCAGGTGGGGTCTCCCCAGGGCTGAGTAGAGGGGGAGAATCACCTCCCTTGCCCTGCTGGCCACACTTCTCCTGATGCAGCCCAGGATCTGATTGGCTTTCCGGGCTGCAAGTGCACATTGAGAGCTCCTGGTGAGCTTCTCATCCACCAGCACCCCCAAGTCCCTCTCCTCAGGGCTGCTTTCCAGCCAGTCACCTCCCTAGTTCATTTAGAAGGTTTGGTTGAAT
This sequence comes from Colaptes auratus, assembly GCA_015227895.2. Classification (NCBI taxonomy): domain Eukaryota; kingdom Metazoa; phylum Chordata; class Aves; order Piciformes; family Picidae; genus Colaptes; species Colaptes auratus. The sequence goes on along the minus strand of CM037646.1, from coordinate 47,760,801 downwards.
CCTTTCCTGATGCTATTCATGAAATGATTCATGCAGTTCAACCTGCTTCCTGTTTAACATGTTTTATTATCAGCTGTCAAGATAATGAAAGACTTGATATAAGTTGGGCACTGAAAATGACAAAAATGTTGCTGATAAGAAGAATGGAAGAAACAAGAAAAAAAAAAGGCAGAAAAAAAAATCACAAGGATAATTCAAACTGCTTCATCTGTAAATAATGAGCATTTAATGAGGCTCATCTTCAAAAAGGTTTTCACTTCTCAGTGTATGAAACACCGGGGGGAGGGGGCACATGACACCTTATAGCTGCCTTCCAGTACCTGAAGGGATCCTGCAGGAAGGCTGGAGAGGGTCTTCTCATCAGAGTGTCTAGCAATAGGACTAGGGGAAAGGGTTTTAATCAGAGGGAAAGTAGTTTTAGATTTTAGGAAGAAAGGTGTTGAGGGCCTGGAATGGGTTGCAGAGGGAGGTTGTGGATTCTCCCTCCCTGAAGGTATTTAAGACTAGGTTGGATGAAGCCTTGAGCAGCCAAATCTAGTTGGGAGGTGTTTCCTGTCCATGGCAGGGCAGCTGGAGTAGATGACCTGGCCATTGGAATGGTGCTGCTCAGGGAGGTGGTGGAGCCACCATCACTGGAGGTGTTTAAGAAGAGCCTGGCTGAGGCACTTGGTGCCATGGTTTAGTTGATTAGTTGGTGTTGGGTGATAGGTTGGACTCGATGATCTTGAAGGTCTTTTCCAACCTGGTTAATTCTACTCCTATTCTATTCTATTCTATTCTATTCTATTATTCTATTCTTTCTATTCTATTCTATTCTATTCTATTCTATTCTATTCTATTCTATTCCATTCCATCCATTCCATTCCATTCCATTCCATTCCATTCCATTCCACTCCACTCCACTCCACTCCATTCCATCTCTGAGGTACCTTCCAACTTAAGCCATTCTGTGATTCTATGATTCCCTTTCTGCACATTCATCTTCTTTTTAGTAACATCCTTAGGACAGTGCTCGAAGAGAAAAGGTTATGTGAACCTAAGTATTCTCCATGAACCTCTTTTTCTTCACTTCTAGAAAAATCAGTTCACCTGTGGACTTCAGCTTGTGGTGCAGCGCTGAAAGGAACATTTCCTCAAGTGTCTGATCTGTCAAAAAATTCTTTTGTTGAAGCTCAGGAGACTCATGCATTATAAATGCTAAGCTGGCTCTCTTAATTGCAAACCTGAAAACTCTCTGAAATGTGATTTAGAACATGCCCTTAGAAAAGGGCTTTAAAATGCAAAGATCTGGATCCAGCAGCCAATTAAAACAAATAGCAAAGTGCCACTATGGCATCAGTCCACACTATTTGGACATCATTTGGACATTATTCTTTCACATTCCATTCCATTCCATTCCATTCCATTCCATTCCATTCCATTCCATTCCATTCCATTCCATTCTATGCTATTCATAGACTCATAGAATCAATAAGGTTGGAAAAGACCTCAAAGATCATCAAGTCCAACCTGTCACCCAAGACCTCATGACTACTAGACCATGGCACCAAGTGCCACATCCAATCCCCTCTTGAACACCTATTCTACTGAACTTCTATTCTATTCTATTCTATTCTATTCTATTCTATTCTATTCTATTCTATTCTATTCTATCTATGATAGATTGGACTTGATGATCTTGAAGGTCTTTTTCAACCTGGTTAATTCTATTCTATTCTATTCTATTCATTCTATTCTATTCTATTCTATTCTTCTATTCTATTCTATTCTATTCTATTCTATTCTGTGATTGATTAGTTAGGGTTGAGTGATTGGTTGGACTTGGTGATCTTGGAGGTCTCCTCCAACCTGGCTGATTCTGTGATTCTGGGATCAAAATGTCTCAACTAGAAAAAAAACTCAGGCTGATTATTTTAGTGATTCAAGCACACAATAAGCACCACCAGTGAAGGAGTTGCTCCATCTGCCCTGGACACTTACAGTTATTGAGATGAATTGTTCCCTGGAGGCACTGGCCTCTCTCCATTTACTACGGAAAAGCCTCAATGGGTAGATTAAATAAAATGGGTCAGATCTTAGAAGGAGAAAATTAGGTAAATTGAGACCCATGCTGGAATTGATTCAGCTGTGTGGAGTGTCTCCTAACAACTGATACTCACCTACAGTGCTGTGTACGTGTTTGCAGCTCTCAATGTAGGAAGGACGTGGACATGATGGTCAGGGACCACAGGAGTGCCATGAAAATGATCAGGGGGTTGGAGCACCTCTGCTACAAGGACAGGCTGAGGAAGCTGGGGATGTTCAGCCTGGGAAAGAGAAGGCTCTGGGGAGACCTAATAGCAGCCTGCCAGTACCTGAAGGGGCTACAAGAAGGATGGAGAGAGACATTTTGCAAAGGCCTGCAGGGACAGGACAAGAGGCAAGGCTTCAAACTAGAGAAGAGCAGATTTAGATTGGATATCAGGGAAAATGTTCTTCACTCTGAGGGTGGTGGACCACTGGAACAGGTTGCCCAGGGAGGTGGTTGAGGCTCCTTCCCTGGAGATATTCAAAGTAAGGCTCAGTGAAGCCCTGAGCAGCCTGATCTAGTGGGGAAGTCCCTGCTGACTGCAGGGAGGTTGGACTGGATGGCCTTTGGGGGTCCCGTTCCAGCCAGGACCATTCTATGATTAAATAAGCATAAAGAGAACAATTACACAGACTTTTATTTGAGAAGCTGGAATCAGATGTACTGTTTGTGAAATATGAGAAGATCTATTTCAGGAGTTATATTTATCAGTTTCCACATTGAATGTGTCTAACAGGAGGATAAAATTCCTTGCCACGAAACTTTGATATCGCAGCGAAATTTAGGGGATGGGAAAGATGGGTAACAAAACCTGAAAGGAATGACAAAGTGCTAGGAATTATAATGAGAAGGAAATTACATGATCTAAGATAAATAAGAAAGTAAAGGGGAGGAAAAATGTTGTCTAATGCTGAAAAATCGTGCATAGGTCTGAACAGCTTCCTCACAGGCTCACAGGATGTCAGGGGTTGGAAAGGACCCAAAGAGATCATGGAGTCCAACTCCCCTGCCACAGCAGGACCATACAATCTAGCTCAGGTCACAGAGGAGCACATCCAGACCTGATGACCATCTCAGTTACCTGTCTCTGATGAAGAAGATCTAGTGCCAACGAATCACAGAACGAATCCCCAGATGGGCTTCAGTGTCCAAGCAAGAGAGAAAGATTTATTGAAAGGATTAAGATAAATTAGGTGAGACAGAAACAAATACAGGCTTCAAATAATAAAAGCATTAAAGATGATGGAAACACTTTGGGTCTACAGTGGGGGGAAAATACGAAGACAGAAGGAACAAAAAATGCTTCTCAACTATTTAAGAAACATCAAAATAATCTGGACATTACCACAGAGACACAAAGGTCATTTTAATCAATATTTTTGTTATGCCATCCAGAGTGTTCACAGCTGATAAAAAGTTCAACATTTATGCTGACAGGTGTGGAATTTTATCCTGAAAAACAAACCCAAATGTGGCAAACTCTGCTGGCATGAGTCAGCCAACAGGAACGATTTCTGCAAGGGCTGCAGGGCTGAGTGGACCTCTCAATAGTGAGAAGGTTTTGCAAGTGGGGAAGCCAGACTTACTGTTGTGCTGCTGCAAGGAACACATTTACACATCAGCAATGGAAACCTTCGAGAACAACAGAAGAGTAAAACCATACCGCTGCTCAAGAGAGCTTAACAAGGAAGGAAGGAACATGAGCCAGCAGTGTGCCCAGGCGGTCAAGAGGGCCATGGCATTCTGTACTGTGTCAGGTATAGTGTGGCCAGCAGGAGCAGGGAGGTCATTCTGCCCTGTACTCAGCACTGGTTAGGCCACACTTGAGTCCTGTGAGTTCTGGGCCCCTCAGTTTAGGAAAGATGTTGAGATGCTGGAAGGTGTCCAGAGAAGGGCAACAAAGCTGGGGAGGGGTTTGGAGCACAGCCCTGTGAGGAGAGGCTGAGGGAGCTGGGGTTGCTTAGCCTGGAGAGAGGAGGCTCAGGGGAAGACTTCTTGCTCTCTACAACAACCTGAAGGGAGGTTGTAGCCAGGTGGGGGTTGATCTCTTCTCCCAGGCAAGCAGCACCAGAACAAGAGGACACAGTCTCAAGCTGCACCAGGGGAAGTTTAGGCTCGAGATGAGGAGAAAGTTCTTCCCAGAAAGAGAGTTGTTAGCCATTGGAATGTGCTGCCCAGGTAGGTGGTGGAGTCCCCATCCCTGGAGGTGTTCAAGAGGGGACTGGACGTGATACTTGGTGCCATGGTCTAGTCATGGGGTCTGTGGTGACAGGTTGGACTTGATAATTTTTGAGGTCCCTTCCAACCTTGATGATTCTGTGACACTGACTCATTTCCCCAGCTATCAAAGCAAACACTTCCAAATACTGAGTAATTATCATACAAAATAAAAATTTGGAGCAATTTTCTTTCAGGAGCCCCCTGCCCACCAACTGTGTCGAGCTGCTTCTTTCTTTGTGCTCAGGAGAACTGTAGGGTGAGATCTTCATCCCCTTATGATATAAATTAGCTGCTGACGCTACAGAGCACAGACACACAGCTAAACCTCAATGTGTTCGATGTCAGATGTGATTATGTCCAGGATTCATTCTGCTGTCTTTAAACAATAGCTGAAGGAACTCACTGCGGCCTGGAGCTTTATGGAAAACAAAATGTCCTGCTACTGCATAAGAAAGACCAGGAGTGCATTAAGAAGCCACCAGGGAATCTTAGTCTATGGAGAAAGGCAACAAAAAAGACAGCTAAGCCAATGTCTCTTGTAAACTGATTTTTCTCTTTATGGCTTAGGGTAGTACAAGCCATTTAAATCCTGAATTTGGCTTCTGAAAGCATCTTTATTGGTATGTGGTGAGTACAAAATCACACCTGTTACACACAAAGGAATGAGAAGTATTGACTACTCACTGCTCTGTGTGAGTGGACCTGGGCCTCTGCAGTGCTGACTGCTTTGGTGCTTTTGCACTGTGCATTGATTTTATTCAATCAGGAAGATATACTATTATTTTTTAGTATGCATTGATCATCCACAAAGATGAGCAGAGGGCTGCAGCACCTCTCCTATGGAGACAGACTGAGGGAGTTGGGCTGTTCAGTCTGGAGAAGAGAAGGCTCCCAGGAGACCTTATTGTGGCCTTCCAGTATCTGAAGGGGGCTACAAGAAAGCTGGGGAGGGACTTTTGAGGGTGTCAGGGAGTGATAGGACTAGGGGGAATGGAGCAAAACTAGAAGTGGATAGATGAGATTGGATGTTAGAAGAAGTTCTCCCCATTAGGGTGGTGAGAGACTGGCACAGGTGCCCAGGGAGGTGGTGGAAGCCTCATCCCTGGAGGTTTTTGCAGCCAGGCTGGTGTGGCTGTGAGCAACCTGCTGTAGTGTGAGGTGTCCTGCCCATGGCAGGGGGGTGGAACTGGATGATCCTTGAGGACCCTTCCAAGCCTGACAATTCTCTGCTTTTATTCAGTTAGGAAGACATGCTGGGATCTTTTGCACTGTTTGTTTTCAAAACCAGCAGAAAACAGTAGGAAGGTATAATGGGTGAACCAGAGATGACATCATTCCCCTGTTTCTCTAATGAGCCATTTAATACACATTCATTTCTGTTCTAAAACAGATGAGGTTATATATGTATATATATAATAAAAGAAAAGTAAAACAATCTGTTTTCCTATTCCTTCCAGGAGTTTGAAGACTATTGACCACAATCAGATCATAAATGCCAATGCTGTCAACACTGATTAAACATTTTAGTATATATTACAATACAATACAATACAATACAATACACCACCAGGTTGGAAAAGACCTTCAAGATCATTACATCCAACCCATCAACCAATCCAACCCACCTCAATACAATACAATACAATACAATACAATACAATACAACCAACCCACCTAAACAACTAAACCATGGCACCAAGCACCCCATCAAGCCTCTTCCTGAACACCTCCAATGAAGGTGACTCCACCACCTCCCGGGCAGCCGATTCCAGTGGGCAATCACTCTCTCGGTATAGAACTTCTCCTAACTCCAGCCTAAACCTGCCCTGGCGCAGCCTGAGACTGTGTCCTCTTGTTCTGGTACTGGCTGCCTGGGAGAAGAGACCAACCTCTGCCTGGCTACAACTATTGGACATTTCTGAGGTGCACATCAGCACAATTTCATCTGATTTGTTTCCTCCCCTTTTGTGAGTGTGCACAACTGACCTGTCTTCCACTGAGTATAGTGACACAGTTGATCCCACCTTCCTTTACTCTTTCCTGTGTCCCTGTTTCCCTGGTTTTGCAGGTTTATATTGTTTCCTGAGTACCTATGAAGTTTAAGCCTTTCCTGAGAAGTTATTTCTTTACCCCAAACCAGTGCTAGCCTCTTTCTATAGTGTCTCTCTTTCAGTTTGAGATGCAGAATGTCTGGTGTGAAAAATACAGAATACAGAATTCACCAGGTTGGAAAAGACCTTCAAGATCGTCGAGTCCAACCTATCACCCAACACCATCTAAGCAACTAAACCATGGCACCAAGTGCCTCATCCAGTCTCCTCTTAAACACCTCCAGGGATGGTGACTCCACCACCTCCCTGGGCAGCACATTCCAGTGGCCAATTACTCTTTCTGCGAAGAACTTCTTCCTAACATCCAGCCTAAACCTCCCCTGGCACAGCTTGAGACTGTGTCCACTTCTTCTGGTGCTGGTTTCCTGGGAGAAGAGACCAACCCCCACCTGGCTACAACCTCGCTTTAGGTAGTTGTAAAGAGCATTAGGGTCTCCTCTAAGCCTCCTCTTCTCCAGGCTAAGCAACCCCAGCTCCCTCAGCCTCTCCTCACAGGGCTGTGCTCCAAACCCCTCCCCAGCTCTGTTGCCCTTCTCTGGACACAGAGAGAAGAGTGGGAGGAGAGAAGACTGAAGCAAGAAAAAGATGGAAGAGTGAGATGATCTTTAGGAAAGCTGGCAGATTTAGTGTAGCTTTCAATTAATTGTCACTCATTTAAACCCAGATTTTATGCTGTGTTGAATTACTCCTAGTTGTAATGCAACCCCAGGCCTCCTAACTTCAGATTGATTGGTTCTGAGCGATCTAGAATGGTAATTGCTGCATGTCATCACCACCTGCAATAATTCCTAGAACTGGGGCTCTTAAAGTCAGAAATGACCTTTATGAGCAGTCAGTCTAATACCCTACATAATAAGGGCCATATAAAGCCAAAGAGCAAAAGCATCTATCTATCTTAATGGCTTGTACTCCCACCAAAATAATAGTTAATGGTCTCCATTAAAATGAGCAGAAGACCTGATTGAGCTGGAATTCACTCTTTCAGTGGGTGCTTTTTCCTTGTCTGGTAGTTTCAGGCTATGCCTTTAAAAATTGTCACAGATCTTGAGCAGAAAAGTAGTAAAATGTAAATAAATCACTATTGGCTGTAAAAATGAAGATAAAGGAGATTCTAGACAATCCCATTGGAGATATATCTACCAGCCCTGGGAGTGCTAGTGGATAACAAGTTATCCATGGGACAGCAATGTGCCCTGGTGGCCAAGAAGGCCAATGGGATCCTGGGCTGCATTAAGAAGAATGTGTCCAACAGATCCAGGGAGGTTATCCTCCCCCTCTACTCTGCCCGGGGAAGACCTCCTCTTGAGTACTGCCTTCAGTTTTGGACTCCCCAATTCGAGAGGGACAGGGATCTGCTGGAGAGGGTCCAGCAGAAGGCTATGAGGAGAGAATGAGGGACCTGGGGCTTTTTAGTCTGGAAAAGAGAAGACTGAGAGTGGTCAGGCCTTGGAATGTGCTGCCCTGGGAGGTGGTTGAATCCCCAAGCCTAGATGTGTTTCAGGGTGGTTTGGATGTGATGTTTGGGGATGTGGTTTAGGGGTGACCTTTGTAGAGTAGGATTCTGGCTTGGACTTGGTGATCCTGAGAGTCTTTTCCAACCTGAATGATTCTGTGACTCTGTGAATGTGACCAGGTAAGGAAATTAAAAGGATTGAGAAAAAAAATTAAGTGTGAAGGAATGCTCATGTTGATCTTAGAAACCTTTCTTATCAACAGCAGGACATCAGCTAGGGAAGTAGTGGGACTATTTGATGGCAAAAGTGTGAAAGGGGCACTTGGGGAAGGTAAAGGAGACAAGCAAGATGAACTGCTTTGTATTTGTTTCTACTGCTGAAGATGCTTGGAAAAGAGTCAGTGTCATTTGTGTCAGGTAAGTCAGATGCACTAGAAAAAATTGATGCAAGTATATAGCAAATTTTAGACTGAATAACTAAGTTAGATGTCAATAAGTCACCAGAAGCAGATGACATTTGCTGAAAGCCTTGTCAGTAAGTCGATAGGGGCTGTATGCATTTTGCTGAAAGGCTGGGAATCTGCAGCTGAGTGAGGAGAAGGTTGAGGTAGGATATTGTGAGGTTCAAGAAATGCATGAAGAAGAGGCTCAGCAGATCACATAAAACCTGTGGATCATTCAGGGAGAGCATAAGGAAATGATAGAGGAAGGCACTTTTTTGGAAGCCAAGCAATTATATGTGAACTCCTGAAGCTTGTTCTGTAGGAGGCTGTGGAAACAGAGAGCGTCTGCAGGTTCAGGAGGGCATGAGGCACACTCAGGCATTCAGGTTAACAATGCAGACTGCTCTTGCAATGGAGATGTGTGCTCTACTGTTTTACACAGCAATCCGGATGCAAGCATTTCAGGAGGGCAAAGGCTGACAGAAAGTGATAAGGCTCATCTTTTGCTCTTGGAGAAGTCAGAACGGAACACTAATCTCACCATGCCTGAGGCAGAATTTTTGCACTGCGAGGGTGATGGAACCCTGGAACAGGCTGCCACGGGCGGGTTGTGGAGTCTCTGTATCTCTGGAGATAATCAAGACCTGCCTGGATGCATTCCTGTGTGATCTGCTCTAGCTGATCCTGCTCTGGCAGCTGGGTTGGACTGGATAGAATAGAATAGAATAGAATAGAATAGAATAGAATAGAATAGAATAGAATAGAATAGAATAGAATAGAATAGAATAGAATAGACCAGATTGGAAGAGAACTTTGAGATCACTGCATCCAGCCTATCATCCAACACCAACTGATCAACTAAACCATGCAACCAAGCACCCTATCAAGTCTCCTCCGAAACACCTCCAATGAAGGTGACTCCACCACCTCCTCAGGCAGCCCATTCCAATGGGCAATCACTCTCTCTGTGTAGAATTTCTTCCTAACCTCCAGCCTAAACCTCCCCTGGTGCAGCTTGAGACTGTGTCCTCTTGTTCTGGTGCTGGCCACCTGGGAGAAGAGACCAGCCTCTGCCTGTCTACAACCTCCCTTCAGGTAGCTGTAGAGAGCAATAAGGTCTTCCCTGAGCCTCCTTTTCTCCAGGCTTGTCCAGGATGACCTTTCAAGGTCCTTTCCAACCCCTAATGTGCTGTGGTTCTGTGAAGCAGGGCTTTTAAAACACATTGTCCTGTAAATAAACCGGAGGGAGCCCGCCTGGAGCACATAAAGATTTAAAACAATCCAACCCAATAGGCACAGCCCTAAAACCAAAGCAGAAAAATATTGTGGTATAATACCTTTGAACTCTTAGATTTTTTAATATGATATCTGATATTTTAGTTGTTGTTGTTTTGTAATTAAAAAAGCTACAGAGACTCTAATGGCCTATTAAAATCCAATTAATAGATGATTTTCTGAAGCAAATCTGTAACTTTTCTTCAGAGGCTGGGCACAAAGACAGCTGGTGCTTTGGTTAAAGCAACTCCTCTGCCACCCACATCAAAGCACAGTTGTTCTCATCAACTAGTCTTTGTCAGGGAAGATGTGACAAACCCAGCCACCAGCATTTCCCTTGTGTAATAATCCACCAGGACCCAGAAGTGCTTTGCACTGTTACATGTGGCTCCCCTCTTTTCCCACCTTGCTGTGCTAACAGATGTTTTGCCCTTTGCAGCATTTAATCAGCTCGATGGGAAAGAAACATGAAATAGATTAGGATCATAGAAACATAAAATTGTTAGGGTTGGAAGGGATCTCAAGGATCAGCCAGTTCCAACCCCCCTGCCATGGGCAGGAACCCCTCACACTGCACCAAGGTGCTCACAGACACATCCAGCCTGGCTGCAAAAACCTCCAGGGATGAGGCTTCCACCACCTCCCTGGGCAGCCTGTGCCAGTGTCTCACCATCCTCATGGGGAAGATTTTCTTCCTAACATCCAATCTGAATCTACCCATTTCTAGTTTTGCTCCATTCCCCCCAGTCCTATCACTCCCTGACAGCCTAAAAAGTCCCTCCCCAGCTTTCTTGTAGCCCCCTTCAGATACTGGGAGGCCACAATGAGGTCTCCTGGGAGCCTTCTCTTCTCCAGACTGAATAACCCCAATTCCCTCAGTCTGTCCTCACAGCAGAGCAGCTCCAGCCCTCTGCTCATCCTTGTGGGTCTTCGCTGGACACCTTCCAGCCCCTCCGGATCCTTCCTGTACTAGGTACTCCAGAACTGGAGGCAGTAATCCAGGTGGGGTCTCACCAGAGCAGAGCAGAGTAGAGGGGGAGAATCACCTCCCTTGCTCTGCTGGCTGTGCTTCTCCTGTTGTAGCCCAGAATGTGATTGGCTCTCTGGGCTGCAAGTGCTCACTGCTGGCTCCTGTTGAGCTTCTCCTCCCCCAGCCCCCCCAGGTCCTTTTCTTCAGGGCTGCCCTCAAGCCAGTCTCTGCCCAGCCTGTATCAGTGCTTGGGATTGCCCTGACCCAGATGCCTTTGTTCTTGTTTAACCTCATGGGGTTGTTACGGGCTCACCTCTCCAGCCTGTCCAGGTCCCTCTGGATGGATCCCTTCCCTCCAGCCTGTCTGCTGCACCACACAGCTTGGTCTCATCAGCAAACCTGCTGAGGGTGCACTCAATGCCACTGTCCATGTCGCCAACAAAGCTGTTAAACAAGACTGGATTGACTCAAGTCTTTTTGCACTCAGTGGTTCCCTATGGACACTGTGGATAGTGCTCAGATCTAAATTAGGAATTTGCCAAGAAAATATCAGTTTGACTTGGGCAGCTGTTTCTTCCTTTATTTTGCACAGAAAAGGGAACTTTCAGGCCCGTGGGGAATGCTGTGCTCTTTAAAGGTGACAGAGGTTTGTCCACACTAGAGCTTAGGTTCCTTTTTTCTATCAACTGTCCTGTACCATAACTCCTATGACTTTGAGATAGAATCTAGCTCTTAGCCTTTGCTAAGATAAAATTTGCTTCACCAATCTCCAATTGATCTGTATCTTTCTTTTCCCTCCAGCAGCCAGGACTAAAAACAATCTCTTGGGTTATCAGCTCCAGGCCCCTGCTATTACAGGCAACTACATCATTTAATCCTTTTTCCTTATCTAGTTTCCCCTTAGCTAATTCCTTGCCCCATTTATACTACTAGCAAGATCTTCCAGAATCTGGTTACTGGGCTTAAAATTAATAGTTATGGGAAATGATATGAATTTATGATTTATAATAGTAGATCATGGAAGGTGGATAAAGTCAGTGAACTGGGCTGGAGCAAAAACCCTTATGGCTGTCCCCCCAGTAAGGTGTGGCACGCACAGAGTATGGAGCATGGTACAATAAAAGCCCACACCACAATAACAACTTCATTGAAATATTATGATTAAGATCAGCTTTACTATCTCATTTTGGAAAATTCATTTGCTCTAGGCTTCTTCTAGGATAGATTAGGCAGGGCTTTTATTGTTTCATGTCCCATATACCACAGGCAGTGATGTGTGAACTGCTGGAGTTTCTTCTCAGGTATAGGAATAGCTTCAGTAAGAAGGCTCATTTCAAGGTTCATTAGGGATGTATTTTTGTTATTGTAAATTACTCAGCAGCCTCTTCTTTTTAAACATTAACTGAGCATTTGAATCAGCCAGGAGTGTGTAGCTTTTGCAGCCAGAAAATAAAATGGAAATCTTTATTATAATCACTGATGCAGAGAAAAGTTACAAGGGAGCACCTTAGCCCTATCTTGTTCCTTACCTCCAGGCTTCAGAGCTATTTGTTTTTAGTATTATCTAGTGTTGCTTTTGGGCTGGAGAGTGGATAAAAAACCCCACAATAGATAATGAGTGCAACACAGTAGGGTGGATGAGCATATTTTAGTCAAAAGATGATGGCACCAGCCGGTGAATTTCTGAGAGTAACTCTGTGGCTCACTCTGAAGTATCACAGTATCACCAAGGTTGGAAGAGACCTCAAAGATCATCGAGTCCAACCTGTCACCACAGACCTCAGGACTAGACTATGGCACCAAGTGCCACGTCCAGTCCCCTCTTGAACACCTCCAGGGACACCTCACACTAGAGCAGGCTGCTCAGAGCCACATCCAGCCTGGCCTTAAAAACCTCCAGGGATGAGGCTTCTACCACCTCCCTGGGCAACCTGTGCCAGTGCCTAACCACCCTCATGGGGAAGAACTTCTTCCTAACATCTGATTCTGTGATTCTCATCCTAGTTTCTCTTCTGAAGTGTCAATAAATACTGCTAAAGTTCATTTCTTGTCTGAGTTTTAGAAATAGCCATTGTGGTTGTTTCCTTTCCACATCAGATTTAGCCCTACATTGCTTATGTGGTAATCAACTAACCCACAATCACTTGTTAGTCACCCTTGCTGTACCACTGTGGCTTATTAGAGCTGTGTGACCAAACACTGGGTAGTATTAGGATGCTATTTAGACACTAAGAAAAAGTTCTTGCTGCTTACTTAATTGACAGCTTAAAGCATAAATCTTATACAGCTGGCTGCTGCATGCAGAAAAAAACCCAAACTTATATTTCATTTCACACTATTGCCTTTGAATTTATTGGCTCTCTTTGTTGTCCCTGGGGAGCACTTTGAATGCAAGGAACCACAGTTATAATAGTTAGAAAGAAATCAGTGGTTACAGAGGAGGTGATCAAACAGTAAATAAAATAACCATTTGTGGCTGTTTTAGCAGTATGCCTTCATGTCTGCTTCGAATTGCATCTCAGTAAAGCACAAGCTAAGACGTGAAACCACGCAGTTTCAAAGAGAACAGGCAAAGCAGCTTGGCTCTTTTGCCAGAATCCACCCTGAGGGTAATGGCAGGTTTCACAATATAGCTTGGCCAGGCCCTGCTGCCTGGCAAAAATGATCGACCCAATTGTTCCGTTCTGCAGCAGAGCAGCGCTGATTTATACCCTGTGCTGCAGCAGCAAGAGGCTTTCTGTCTTTCCCTCTCCCATTTGACATTTATATTTACTTTATCACAGTATCACAGTATCACCAAGGTTGGAAGAGACCTCGAAGATCATCGAGTGCAACCTGTCACCACAGACCCCATGACTAGACCGTGGCACCGAGTGCCACATCCCGTCCCCTCTTGAACACCTCCAGGGACGGTGACTCCACCACCTCCCTGGGCAGCACATTCCAATGACAAAAGACTCTCTCAGGGAAGAACTTCCTCCTCACCTCCATCCTAAACTTCCCCTGGTGCAGCTTGAGACTGTGTCCTCTTGTTCTGGTGCTGGTTGCTAGAGAGAAGAGGCCAACCCCCACCTGGCTACAACCTCCCTTCAGGTGGTTGTAGAGAGCAATGAGGTCACCCCTGAGCCTCCTCTTCTGCAGGCTAAACAACCCCAGCTCCCTCAGCCTCTCCTCACAGGGCTGTGCTCAAGGCCTCTCCCCAGCCTCGTTGCCCTTCTCTGGACATGTTCAAGTGTCTCAATGTCCTTCTTAAACTGAGGAGCCCAGAACTGGACACAGGACTCAAGGTGTGGCCTAACCAATGCAGAGTACAGGCGCACAATGATTTCCCTGCTCCTGCTGGCCACACTATTCCTGATGCAGGCCAGGATGCCGTTGGACCTCTTGGCTGCCTGGGCACACTGCTGGCTCATGTTCAGGCAGCTGTCAACCAGCACCCCCCAGGTCCCTCTCTGTTTGGCAGCTCTCCAGCCACTCTGACCCCAGCCTGTAGCTCTGCATGGGGTTGTTGTGGCCAAAGTGCAGCACCTGGCACTTGGATTTGTGAATGCCATCCCATTGGACTCTGCCCATCTGTCCAGTTGGTCGAGGTCCCTCTGCAGAGCCCTTCTGCCCTCTAACTGACCAACATCCTCTCCCAACTTGGTGTCATCTGCAAATTTGCTGATGACTGTCTCAATCCCCTCATCCAGATCATCAATGAAGATGTTAAAGAGGATGGGGCCCGGTACAGATGCCTGGTGGATGCGTCCTCTCTTAGGTTCTTGTTACTGTACCAACCACATGAAAAATATACAAACAAAACCAACACACACACAAAAAAACCCCAAACACAAAACAAGCAACAAACTATGCAAAACTGGAGCTTAAACAAAGCACTGGAAAAGTTTTTTCTGTGTAGGGTATAATAGAATCATAGAATCACAGAATCAGCCAGGTTGGAGCCTGGGTGGGTGGTCTGACACAAGATATTAATGGACTCCTAGAATCAACCAGGTTGGAAAAGACCTCAGAGGTCATCAAAGTCCAACCTATTACCTATGTCCATGTTGAGAACATGTCCAGAGAAGGGCAACAACGCTGGGGAGGGGTTTGGAGCACAGCCCTGTGAGGAGAGGCTGAGGGAGCTCGGGTTGCTTAGCCTGGAGAAGAGGAGGCTCAGGGGAGATATTATTCCTGTCTACAACTACCTGAAGGGAGGTTGTAGACAGGTGGGGGTTGGTCTCTTCTCCCAGGCAACCAGCACCAGAACAAGAGGACACAGTCTCAAGCTGCACCAGGGGAGGTTTAGGCTGGATGTGAGGAAGAAATTCTTCCCAGCAAGAGAGATTGGCCATTGGAATGTGCTGCCCAGAGAGGTGGTGGAGTCACCATCCCTGGAGGTGTTTAAGAGGAGCCTGGATGAGGCACTTGGTGCCATGGTTTAGTTGCTTAGATGGTGCTGGGTGATAGGTTGGACTGGATGATCTCTGAGGTCTTTCCCAACCTGGTGAATTCTGTATTCTGTAAAACTGAGAACGGAGGAGCTGAATACCTCACACAGGGCCAACCTCGCATAGTGCCCTTCATTTCTGGAGTCTACCTTCTCTCCTTAATTGCTGCATTGTCACACATGCTCACTCTTCATTGTCAGAAGCAATATCATAATCTGTGACTTTTTATCAGGGCATTGTCATGAAAAATGCTCTACATCTTCAAGACCAAAGAAGTGATTGTGTGTAAAGAGTACATTACCTAATCTGTAGCAAGGAGGAATTGAGGGTCATGTAGATGCTTGCCTCTTCAAGGCAGCAATAGAAGCAATTTATGCTCCTGAGCAGCATTTTCCTTCTTATCTCCATAGCACTTGCTGTTCCCCTTGCTCTCATAAGAATTTCCCCCCCCGCCCCTTATTGCAGTTTATTATTCTCCTAGTGTATTGCTCGAAAGGGAACTGGTCCACAATTTACACCCAAAGGAGTAAAACAGAATAGTGGTTTGAGTAGTTTCAGCAGACTAATTACTTTTTCAGAATCCACTTTATCTAGCTAATTGCCACTCATCACTTATGGATTTGAAAACATTGCAATTCCACCCATGCAGTATTGTGATCAGATTCAGATTTTCCTCATCCTGCAGTGTTGGTGATTCCTTATCTGATTCCTGATGGATAGAAGGAAGCTTCCTGGATGCCCTCCATTATTGACATGACTATGTTTTCTTACCTGTCTTTATTTGCCACCTTTCCTTAATCTAACACATCCCTTCTTCCTGGTGTCATTTTGTTATCATTCTGCATCAAACACACTCTTCATTGGTGCAGGCACCAAAGAGTTATTTTCACATGCACGAGCTGCCACATGGGAATTGTAGAATCACCTCAGTTAAAGATTCTGGGAAGCACTCTGTTTCGTCCTTATATTTCCTTGGGTTTGTTTAGGTTTTATTTTCTTTGCTTGTTTGGTTTGTTTGTTTGTTTATTCTTTCATTGGCAGCACATCTGCACACTGAAAACTGTCTCTGCCCTTTTGTCTTGGGTGTTTCTAGGACGTGAAAGGCGCGTCGTTTACGAGGCGGTGAGAGTAAGAACACAAACCCATTTTGATAGATGATCCAGGTTATTCTCCACACTTCCCTGTTGCTTTATTGATTTACTAAACCAAAGGGCTAATTCATGTTTATGTTCTGTGCCTTTGCTCTGCTCTCACCAGAAGTCTCCACCCTCCCCCCGCCAAGAAGGAAACAAAATCATTTTGTATTTGCATCTCCCGGCCGCAGCGACAGGGAACTAACCGCCAGCAAATCAATTTTATTGCAAAGCTAGATTTTATTTTAAACAAATATCACCAGATCTTGTTGACACAACGAAATTATTTCAGTGCTGTGCCATATATCTAGCATGCACCCCGGGGGAGCAGGTAGAAGCCACGGCAGACATCATGACGCACGTGCTTGTGCATCGCATTAAATGTTTCCCCCTTAATCCTACCACCGGCAGCTGTTAGGCACTGTGGCTTAGTGCATATGGCCTAAATAATGAGCCAGATTCAGGCAGTTCAAGTTTCTCTTCTGAATGCTGAATAAGACCCTTCTCTCCAAGGACACTAAGACTTATTGCTGTTGAAACAGTTTCCCTCATGCAGATGAATACATTTGGTATTCAGGTTTTCTAAAGAGGAACAAAGAAGCAAAAATGGCACAGTGGTTTTTATTACCAGGAAGACAGAAAATAAAGAGGCTTGGCACATGAAATGCAGGAGACCTTCACAGAATTTGGTGGGGAAAAAAAATATAAAAATCCTTTCTTTCTGTTCAAACTGTCAGAAATGAGACAAATCAATCCTTTGCAATGCCTCCAAAAGTTCATACTAAGCCTAAAATTGGAGGTGGCTCTTCCTAACAGTTGACACAGTGTCCTGGAAAAAGTCATTTGCTGATGGTACAAAGGAACAGAACTGTCTGCAGGTGGATGATACAGCTAATTGACCCTTGGTATTAAGAGCAGGAGTAATCTGGTTCAAGCTCCATTTTATTTATCTCCCATTCCATTGCTTAGCAGGCTGTGAGGTTAAGAGCAATGCTTTCGTGCCGCCTGACAACATGAAGACAGCTTCTCCACATTTGAGCACTCACATCCCGCTAAAGAGGGCTACAGGAACACCAATTAAAACCCTCCAGTCAAAGTAATCTGAAAATGTGATCTGTAGAAGAGAACAGAAGGGAAAAAAATGAAGCAGATCACTGCCTGAAGCAATGTGCTGATTACTTCCTACTGTAACTCGTGCAGATGGACTTCGTTCCGTGTGTGAGAAGTGAAAGGGGCTCTTGATTGTGTTTGGGCTTTCATATTAAAGCAGATTAGTCTAAATGGGAAGAACAGTATAATTATTGCCTCTTCTCTTGTTTTTTTTATTCAGCTGGGTGAAAATTAGTTTTGCCATTATAAGCAAAAATGACTTGTGCTTGGAGGGCTGAATCTTTCCTCTGCTTTGTAGCCAAAGCAATTTGTTCCGCAGGGATTGAGGAAGAGTTGGAAATACTTCTACAGGCCATTGATCATCTGTAAAGACAGAATACAATCTGTGCATTACTGAGGGAGCTGGGGTTGCTTAGCCTGGAGAAGAGGAGGCTCAGGGGAGACCTTATTGCTGTCTACACCTACCTGAAGGAAGGTTGCAGCCAGGTGGGGGTTGGTCTCTTCTCCCAGGCAACCAGCACCAGAACAAGAGGACACAGTCTCAAGCTGTGCCAGGGGAGATTTAGGCTGGATGTTAGGAAGAAATTCCTCCCAGCAAGAGAGATTGGCCATTGGGGATGTGCTGCCCAGGGAGGTGGTGGAGTCACCATCACTGGAGGTGTTTAAGAAGAGACTGGATGAGGCACTTGGAGCCATGGTTTAGTTGATCAGATAGTGTTGGGTGATAGATTGGACTCAATGATCTCAAAGGTCTTTTCCAACCTGGTTAATTCTGTATCTGTATTTGCAGCATGTCTTGCAACTGATGCAGATGGTACCTCAAGGTGTCTTTTGTAACTCAACACAAGAAGACATGGACCTGATGGAGTGGGTCCAGAGGAGAGACATGAAGATGATCAGGGGGCTGGAACACTTCTGCTATGAGGACAGCCTGGGGCAGCTGGCATTGTTCAGCCTGCAGAAAAGAAGACTCTGTGGAGACCAAATAGTGGCCTCCCAGTACTTGAAAGGGGCTTACAGGAACGCTGTAGAGGGACTTTTCCAAAGGCCTGCAGTGATAGGATGAGGGATAATGGTTTTAAATGAGAGAGGAAGAGATGTGGCTTGGGTGTTAGGAACACGTTTTTTACCATGAGGATGGTGGGAGCCTGGAACAGTTTGCACAGGCAGCTAGCTCAGGCCCCATCCTTGGAGATATTCAAGGTAAGGCTCAAAAGGGCTCTTTTCAACCTGATCTAGTGAAGGATGCAGGGTGGTTGGACTAGATGACCTTTGGAGGTCCTTTCCAACCCAAACATTCTATGATTCTATGTAAGAGATATCCTCTTATGCACAAATACACAGCTGTCGTGGAGCCTTTAGCCTTCCCCCTGCTCTTTCAACGTTCTGACAAGACTTACAGATAGCAACTGGCAGTTCACAGATCCTGTTCATCAAATGTCCCACACAGAGAACTTCACTGCCTGTTTCAAAGATTCCACTTCACAGAAATTAATACCATAAAATAACATTTTGGATATTGCACTTACAGCACTTTCTTATCTCCTTTGTTCTGACTTTAGCAACAGCTCCCACAAAACCCAACACAATGTGAATATTGTACAGCTTAGACCAAACTCTCTGTGATGCTTTAAGCTGTTAACACATTTAAAGAGACTTCTTCAAAGCCAATTAGAATTCCTAACTTCAGTTCATATGGTGCTGCATGAGGCAAGATGAGGTATTGCTGGAACCACATCAGGAATGGGTTAACTTGTCTGGTATGCTTCTGATAATGATCTTCATCCCAAGCCCAGATTAATCTTTTGCCATTTTCTGGTTTTCTCACATAAATAGAGCAGTAGAATGCTAACACCATCCATTGTCTCTGAAAGAGCACAGTGCTCTCCATTGCTTTGACCTTTTCGTTGTTCTGTGTTTCAATCTGATCTGGAAGTTGGTGATTAATAATGATCATCATAATTACAATGAGAGGCCTGAAATAGAAATTGGTAAATGAACCAGAAAATGTATTCAAGGTTTTGTGCTACTGTACTTCAAATTCTTTTCTTATCTCTTTTGTGTATTTGAGATTTTTCTCAATAACAAATAAACAAAAAGCCCTATTGTAAGAGATTAAATCTTTTCTCTCTTGATGTGAATCAACAAAGATAAAGTCACCTTTTGCTCCTTGCCCAGACAATAGCTGATGTGTATTTGGGAAGACTGGATAAGGACCCTCTGGAATGTGCATAGACAGAATCATCTCTACCCATCAGCTACCCTGGAAAGGGAGGATGGTGAAAAGGACACTGGATTCACCACCTGGACACATACCTAAAAGTCCCCTGTGACTACAAAACTGTATAAAAGACCTGAGCAATGCCTGCTCAGGAGAAGAAAAATGGAGAAGAAAATACAAACAAGGAGTGGAAAGGACAGACACAGGAGAAAAGACATCACCATGGAGCCTGGAAGCAGCAGACCAAGAGGAACCCTCTCTCTGTGTCCTAAGTTCCACCTGCTGCAACTCATGGAGTTGAAGAGGCTGCTCAGAGGAGGACTTGAACTTGGACTTTGGGATCTCTCCCGTGCCTCCAGTGGAGGACAGCACAGCCAGCAAGGATGACATCTCCACCACACCTAAGTGGCAGCAGCCTTCCTCCACAGACCCAGACCATCTTGGGGGGTGTGGGGTAATATAATTCCTTTTCTCTCTCCCTCTTCTCTTTCTCTCTCTTTTTTCCCCCTCTCTCTTCCCCTTCTTCTGTTCCATCCACCTTACTGTGTTAATAAATAGCTGTTGAAGGGTCTGGAGAATAGGTCTAGAGAATAGGTCTGGTGGGGAGTGGCTGAGGGTACTAGGGTTGTTTAGTCTGGAGAAAAGGAGGCTGAGGGGAAATCTTCTCACTCTCTACAACTACCTGAAAGGAGGTTGTAGTGAAGTGGGTGTTGGTCTCTTCTTGTTTACAAATGATAGGACAAGAGACAATGGCCTCAAGTTGCATCAGGAGAGGTTTAGATTGGCTGGTAGAAGAAACTTCTTCACTGGAAGGGTTAGCAAGCACTGGAATAGGCGGTTGAATCATCTTCCCTGGAGGTCTTGAAAAGATCCTGCTTTGGGTGGACTGTCAAACCCAATGGCATGGTTGGAAGGTGATGAAGAACACCTGTGAAATCAGGATCAGAAAGGCCTCATATTTTCTATTTGTAAATATTTAGAGCTATTGATGCATGCACAGCTCCAACAAAGCTATAAAACTTCCTCCCTATATTGCTTACAGTTTAATTATTTCTAACTGATACATGCTGTGAAACTCCATGAATAATTCATGCTTCCTAAAAAGTCAAGGCAGGCACACATTAATGTGAAGCTGTCTGTTTCACTGCTGTTCAAAAACCAAGCATGTAATTCCCACTTCTATTTCCTCTCCTTGTTTCCCCCCTTTGATTCCACGGGAGAAGGTTTCATTTACGTTGACAAAAAAGACATCAGAATCAAAGCCTTATTATTTGTAGACCACAGTGACACATGAGAAGGGGAACATGAGTCTCCAGTTTGAATGTAAATGTAATTCCTTTTTCTTTATATATATATATATATATGTTATTTTTTAAGAGAAAATTTCACAGGACCATTGAGTGATTTGTCATGATTGCAACAAAACAGCCATGAATTTTTAACAAGAATATCAGTGAAAGCTTCTGAGGATGTTATGGTCAAATTACCCATGTGTAGTAAAAAAAAGGTGTTATTAACAAGGAGGAAAATCAACCTCCAGCAGAGGACAGCGCAGCCAGCAGGGACGATACCTCCTCCATGCCAAAGCGGCAGCAGCCTTCCTCCCCAGACCCAAACCATCTTGGGGGTGTGTGTCCTCTTCTCCTTCTCTCTCTCTATTTCTCCCTTCTTCTGTTCCATCCACTTTATTGTGTTAATAAATAGCTGTTGAAAGGTCTGGAGAACAGGTCTGGAGAACAGGTCTGGTGAGGAGTGGCTGAGGGAACTGGGGTTCTTTAGTCTGGAGAAAAGGAGGCTGAGGGGAAATCTACTCATTCTCTCCAACTACCTGAAAGGAAGTTGTAGTGAGGTGGGTGTTGGTCTCCCTTGCCCTGCTGGCTGTGCTTCTCATGCTGCAGCCCAGGCTCTGGTTGGCTTTCTGGGCTGCAAGTGCTCACTTCTGGCTCTTGTTGAGCTTCTCACCCCCCATCAGCCCCAGATCCTTTTCTTCAGGTGTATTGGTGTGGGAAAGACAAATAGACTCCTCACTGCCTCTCCCTAAATATTCCTTTCATGTTTTGGTTCACATGTACAATATCCTCTAGAGAGAGGACACCCTTCCTTGCCCTCCCTTTGGCATATCAGGTAGAAGAGACATAAATAAAAGGCATACCACCTCCAGAGCATGAATTTCCCTTTATGGGAGCTGCCAAGGATGAAGCATCATAGGATGGGAGGAGTAAAACAACCTCTAAATAATTCTTTGTAACAGCATTCCAGAGAGCCTTGGGGTTTCCAAAAATGTTCCAGGGGGTGATTATTGTCTCAGAGAATTTCCTCTCATTAGACACAACCCCTTAGCAAACTCTTCCTGTAGTGATGACTATTTTTCAAACCTCAGGGTAGGGATGAGTTTTTTTTCCCCCCCTCATTCCCTCCCTCAGGGAATTTACTGCTCAGGAAAGTGCTGGCTCAACAGTCTGGAGGTTGAAGTTGTTATCCACAACACTGATGAATAATGCAACACAGCCTCTCAAACTTTTTCCCCTGAAATGAAAGGGGTTATCTGGGTCATACGAGAGCTGCTCAGCAAAATGATGGTTTGTATGGGAAAACTCCTTTCTGTAATGCATGCTAGCAGGTAGCAGCCTGGAAGGAGACATATTCAGTGCTTGGGGTTTCTTGGGGTGTTTTTTTGGTTGGTTTGGCTTTGCCTTGCTTTGGTTTGGGGTTTTTTTGTGGTGGTTTTTGTTTTGCTTGGGGTTTTTCTTTCTTGCATTTGGTTTGGTTTTGGTTTTGGTGTTGTTTCTTTGGAGAAGCTAGAGGAGAAGAACCACAGGGTACCAACATTTTGCTTGCAACAAAAATGTTATTTTTTTTTTAAGTAGATATTTAAACCAAATATTTTATCTTCTTGTATTTTATATACACCAAATATTTTCTATTTTTTATATTTTCTATATACCAAATATTTTATCTTTTTATATTTTCTATAATCCAAATATTTTCTCTCTTTAGAATTTAGTTAAACCAAATATTTTCTATTTTTTATATTTTCTATATACCAAATATTTTATCTTTTTATATTTTCTAGAAACCAAATATTTTCTCTCTTTAGAATTTAGTTAAACCAAATATTTTCTATTTTTTTATTTTCTATATACCAAATATTTTATCTTTTTATATTTTCTAGAAACCAAATATTTTATCTCTTTAGAATTTAGTTAAACCAAATATTTTCTATTTTTTTTATTTTCTATATACCAAATATTTTATCTTTTTGTATTTTCTAGAAACCAAATATTTTATCTCTTTATATTTTAGTTAAACCAAATATTTTTTATTTTTTTATTTTCTATATACCAAATATTTTATCTTTTTATATTTTCTAGAAACCAAATATTTTATTTTTTTAATTTTCTATATACCAAATATTTTATCTTGTTGTATTTTCTATATACCAAATAATTTCTATTTTTTATATTTTCTATATACCAAATATTTTATCTTGTTGTATTTTCTAGAAACCAAATATTTTATCTTTTTATATTTTCCATAAACCAAATATTTTATTTTTTTATTTTTTATATGCCAAATATTTTATATTTTTATATTTTCTAGAAACCAAATATTTTATCTCTTTATATTTTAGTTAAACCAAATATTTTCTATTTTTTTATTTTCTATATACCAAATATTTCATCTTTTTATATTTTCTATAAACCAATTTTTAAAAAAATTTTCTATATACCAAATATTTTATCTTGTTGTATTTTCTATAAACCAAATATTTTTTATTTTTTTATTTTCTATATACCAAATATTTTATCTCTTTATATTTTCTATAAACCAAATATTTTATCTCTTTAGAATTAAGTTAAATCAAATATTTTCTATTTTTTATTTTCTATATACCAAATAGTTTCATAGTTTCATAGTTTCAGTTAGGGTTGGAAGGGACCACAAGGATCATCTAGTTCCAACCCCCCTGCCATGGGCAGGGACACTCTACCCTAGATCAGGCTGGACAGAGCCTCGTCCAGCCTGGTCTTAAACACCGCAAGGGACGGGGCCTCAACCACCTCCCTGGACAACCCATTCCAGGGCTTCACCACTCTCACAGTGAAGAACTTCCTCCTCACATCTAGCCTGAATCTCCCCACCTCCAGCTTCATCCCATTCCCCCTAGTCCTATCACTCCCTGATAGTCTGAAAAGTCCCTCCCCAGCCTTCTTGTAGGCCCCCTTCAGATACTGGAAGGCCACAATGAGGTCACCTCGGAGCCTTCTCTTCTCCAGGCTGAACAGCCCCAACTCCTTCAGTCTGTCCTCATAGGAGAGGTGCTCCAGCCCTCTGATCATCCTCGTGGCCCTTCTCTGGACACGCTCCAGCACCTCCAGATCCCTCTTGCAATAGGGGCTCCAGAACTGGAGGCAGTACTCCAGGTGGGGTCTCACCAGAGCTGAGTAGAGGGGGGAGAATCACCTCCCTTGACCTGCTGGCCACACTTCTCCTGATGCAGCCCAGGATCTGATTGGCTTTCCGGGCTGCAAGTGCACATTGAGAGCTCCTGGTGAGCTTCTCGTCCACCAGCACCCCCAAGTCTCTCTCCTCTGGGCTGCTCCCAGCCAGTCACTGCCCAGCCTGTATTTGTGCCTGGGATTGCCTCGACCCAGATGCAGGACCCTGCACTTGGTCTTGTTGAATATTTTATCTTTTTATCTTTTTATCTTTGAATATTTTATCTTTTATCTATTTTTATCTTGTTGAATATTTTATCTTTTTATATTTTCTATAAACCAAATATTTTCTTTTTTTTTATTTTCTACATACCAAATATTTTATCTTTTTCTATTTTCTATAAACCAAATATTTTATTTTTTTAATTTTCTATATACCAAATATTTTAATTTTTTTTATTTTCTATATGCCAAATATTTTATTTTTCTATTTTCTATAAACCAAATATTTATCTTTTTCTATTTTCTATAAACCAAATATTTTCTATTTTTTTAAAGTTTCTATAAACCAAATATTTTATCTTTTTCTATTTTCTATAAACCAAGTATTTTCTATTTTTATATCTTATTTAAACCACATGTATTATATTTGTTGTTTTTTCTATAAACCAAATATTTTATATTTTTTATATTTTCTATAAACCAAATATTTTATACTTTTTAATATTTTCTACTTTAAACCAAATATTTTCTATTTTGATATTTTCTATAAACCAAATATTTTCTATCTTGATATTTTTATAAACCAAATATATAATATTTTTTGTATTTTCTATAAACCAAATATTTTCTATTTTTTTTTCTATAAACCAAATATTTAATCTTTTTATATTTTCTATAATCCAAATATTTTCTTTTAAAAAAAATATTTTCTATAAACCAAATATTTTCCTTTTTTAAAATATTTTCAATAAACCAAATATTTTCTTTTTTAGATTTTATATGAACCAAATGTTTTAGATTTTTATATTTTATTTGAACCAAACATTTTATTTTTCAATATTTTCTATAAACAAAAAAAATTATATTTTAATATTTTTTATAAACCAAATGTTTTTATTTTTTAGATTTTCTATAATACTAATATTGTATTTTTTAGACTTTCTATAAACCAAATAGTGTATATTTTCTATAAACCAAATACTTTCTATTTTTATAAACCAAATATTTTAGATCTGTATATTTTATTTAGACCAAATGTTTTATATTTTAATATTTCCTATAAACCAAATATTTTAGTTTTTTTATATTTAATTTAAACCACATATTTTATATTTTTATAGTTCCTATAAACCAAATATTGTACATTTTCTATAAACCAAATATTTTATACTTTTATGTTTTATTTAAACCAAATGTTTTATAATGTTTTCATATTTTATATCAACCAAATATTTTAGATTTTTAGAGTATATTTTATTTGTATGTATACTATCAGAGTATCATAGTATCAGTCAGGGTTGGAAGGGACCACAAGGATCAGCTAGTTCCAACCCCCCTGCCATGGGCAGGGACACCCCACACTAGATCAGGCTGGCCACAGCCTCATCCAGCCTGGGCTTAAACACCTCCAGGGACAGGGCCTCAACCACCTCCCTGGATAACCCATTCCAGGGCTTCACCACTCTCATGGGGAAGAACTTCCTCCTCACATCTAGCCTGAATCTCCCCACCTCCAGCTTCATTCCATTCCCCCTAGTCCTATCACTCCCTGAGATCCTGAGAAGTCCCTCCCCAGCCTTCTTGTAGCCCCCTTCAGATCCTGGAAGGCCACAATGAGGTCACCTCGGAGCCTTCTCTTCTCCAGAGTGATCAGCCCCAACTCCTTCAGTCTGTCCTCACAGGAGAGGTGCTCCAGCCCTCTGCTCCTTCAGAATATCACCCGAAATAATCCGTATTTTGAAATTGATGGTGATTACTCATTTGTACTCTTAGGTTCTTACTGAAACAATTCACCACTCTCCTCTTTCCTTTCATATCCTAAATCATGATCCACATATCTGAGCAGCTGATGCTGTACTTTCTTTGCTCTGGTGTGTAAGAGACTAAATCTCGTCTCTCTTGATGTGAATCAACAAAGATAAAACGCCTTTGCTCCTCCACCAGACCATAGCTGATGTGTATGGGGCAGACACCACTGGATAAGGACCCTCTGGAATGTGCATAGACAAAATCATCTCTACCCATCAGCTACCCTGGAAAGGGAGGATGGTGAAAAGGACACTGGATTCACCACCTGGACACATACCTAAAAGTCCCCTGTGACTACAAAACTGTATAAAAGACCTGAGCAATGCCTGCTCAGGAGAAGAAAAATGGAGAAGAAAATACAAACAAGGAGAGGAAAGGACAGACACAGGAGAAAAGACATCACCATGGAGCCTGGAAGCAGCAGACCAGGAGGAACCCTCTCTCCACATCCTAAATTCCACCTGCTGCAACCCATGGAGTTGAAGAGGCTGCTCAGAGAATGACTTAGACTTTGGGATCTCTCCCGTGCCTCCAGTGGAGGACAGCAAAGTCAGCAAGGGTGACATCTCCACCACACCAAAGTGGCAGAACCCTTCCTCCACAGACCCAAATCATCTTGGGGGGTGTGGGGTGTGGTAATATAATTTGTTTCCTCTTCTCTCTCCC
The DNA here is from genome assembly GCA_015227895.2 of Colaptes auratus. Classification (NCBI taxonomy): domain Eukaryota; kingdom Metazoa; phylum Chordata; class Aves; order Piciformes; family Picidae; genus Colaptes; species Colaptes auratus. The sequence goes on along the minus strand of CM037646.1, from coordinate 47,734,228 downwards.
CCTTCTCCATCTCCCTCTCTATTTTTTCCCTCTCTCTCCCCCTTCTTCTGTTCCCTTCATTTTATTGTGTTAATAAATAACCTCACTGTTGATATTTTGGCTTCTTCTGTGCCTCTAATTTTGTAACCTGGGAATGTTCAAAAGAACTGAGGCTCTTCCCCTCTCTGGCCCAAGGCATGGTGCTCTACACTTTCTAGGCCAAAGCTGTTCAAACTAGAGTCTTCAGATTTTACTAGGCAAATCTCCTTCTGTCTTCAAAGGAATAAACAAGCAAGCAAACAAACAAGTACATGTATACATAGCTTTTTGGACAGAAAAGGTAAGACAGTGTGGCATCATATGCACCTTAAAAGGTCAGTTATCCCAAGAAACACATAGGCTTGTAAAAACACTTCTTATCTCCGTGGATATTTCACTGTTTCAGTTGCCAAGACTGCAGAACTGTGATGCACACACCTGTAGGCTTAAATGTTCTTGTGGGTCCCTCTGGATTTGAGCAACTTCTAACAGAGCTTCCTAGGGATACAGCTTTAATCATTAGCCAAATATTAATTAAAAAAAAAAAAAAGGATTATCCTCTCATAAAAGCAGCAAGGGGAAAATCAGTGTTTTGATTAATTTCAGGTACTCCCTGGATTAGAAGCTGACTGGTTTCACAGAACCACAGAATGGCTTGGGTTGGAAGGGACCTTAGGCATCAGCTACTCCAATCTCCCACCATGGGCAGGGGCTCCTCTCAAGGAGACTTGGCTGCTGAAGGCCAACCTGGCCTTGAGCACCCCCCAGGAAGATAGCATCCACAATGTCCCTGGGCAGCCTATTCTAGAGTCTCACTACCCTCATACTGAAGAACTTCCTAAGGTCCAGCCTAAGCCTACTCTCCCTCAGCTTCAAACTATTCCCTCTTGTCCTATCTCTAGACACACTTATGAAAAGTCCCTTCCCAGCCTTCCTGTAGGATTCCTTCAGATGTGGGGAAACAGCTCTGAGGTCCCCTAGGAGTCTTTTGTAGGCTGAACAATGCCAGTTCCCTCAGCCTATCCTCATAGCAGAGGTGTTCCAACCCTTTCAAACCTGACTTATAATTGGACCTACATAAATTACCTATACAAAAGAGTGTCTTGGAGTGGTTTGGAATGTGCTGCCCAGGGAGGTGGTGGAGTCACCACCCCCTGGAGGTGTTCAAGAGGGGATTGGATGTGGCACTTGAAGCCATGGTTTAGTTAGCCATGAGGTGTTGGGTGACAGGTCGGACTTGATGATCTCTGAGGTCTTTTCCAACCTTACTGATTCTAGGATTCTATGTTACAAAGAGGTGTTGCTTTATTTCCGTGTTCAAAGCTTCTCTGTTGAAGAAGGCCTTGAGCAACATGACCAAAATCTGAAGTTCTTTGAGCATGAGATTAGATCAAAAAAGTGACAAAGGTCCCTTCCAAACCAACTTTCGTTAGGATTCTCTGGTGAACTTTAAAAGCACTTCAGTCCCTGGCTATTAAATGCTCAACCTGAGTTCCTGAAATGGAGATAAAATGTTCTATTTGGTGAGACTATTTGCAGCACAGAATCACAGAATCAGTAAGGTTAGAAAATACCTCAAAGATCATCAAGTCCAACCTGTCACCCAACACCTCATGACTACTAAACCATGGCTTCAAGTGGCATGTCCAATCCCCTTTTGAACACCTCCAGGGATGGGGACTCCACCACCTCCCTGGGCAGCACATCCCAATGGCCAATTACTCTTTCTGGGAAGAATTTTCTCCTAACATCCAGCCTAAACCTCCCCTGGCACTGCTTGAGACTCTGTCCTCTTGTTCTGGTGCTGGTTGCCTGGGAGAAGAGACCAACCCCCACCTGGCTACAACCTCCCTTCAAGTTCAGTAGAGAGCAAGAAGGTCTCTCCTGAGCCTCCTCTTCTCCAGGCTAAGTAACCCCCAGCTCCCTCAGCCTCTCCTCACAGGGCTGTGCTCCAGACCCCTCCCAAGCTCTGTTGCCCTTCTCTGGACACGTTCAAGAATCTCAATGTCCTTCTTGAATTGAGGGTCCCAGAACTGGACACCTCTGGATCCATGACATCATTGCTAATGTGGCTAAACACAGCCAAGACAGATTAGACTGATCACGCTCAGTAAGATCCACCTTAGCTAGAACAGTAAATTTTTGTGGTTTTGAGTGGGAATAAGCCTATGAGTGTACTTTGAGATTTTAAAGTTGCTACTTTACTGATTAAAATTGACTAGAACACCATAATTCTTGACACTTTACATTGCTTAGAGGTGTTCATTTGCTTTTTAGCAGCTGAAATACCTTCTCATTGTGTCCTTCTACAGTTGTATAAAGCCTGCTAAACCACAGTACCTTGCCAGACTTGCCTGCTGTATGGCTGAGCATTTGAATCACACATGCAGCTGCTCCTGCCTCAGCACTGAGGAAACACTGGGTAAAAGTAGGATTTTTATTTCATAGAATCATAGAATTGTTAGGGTTGGAAGGGACCTCAAGGATCATCCAGTACCAACCCCCCTGCCATGGGCAGGAACACCTCACACTACATCAGGTTGCTCAGAGCCACATCCAGCCTGGCTGCAAAAACCTCCAGGGAGGAGGCTTCCACCACCTCCCTGGGCAACCTGTGCCAGGCTCTCACCACCCTCATGGGGAAGAACTTCTTCCTAACATCCAATCTGAATCTAACCATTGCTAGGCTTTTTTTCCATTCCCCCTAGTCCTATTTGATAGAAGATGCAGGGAGTGAAGATATCAGCATATGAACAAGGAGGAAATGATGCCTGTTTAGGCAGTTCCAAGGAATGCTGCTGACCTGCTTGATAATTTATCCTTGGCATCACCTCCTTTTTTAAAAGCACCTGCAAGGATCTGGAAGTTTGGCACTCAGACTCTTCAGGATTGTGTTCTAAATAAATAACTTCTTGTCCATTTTGGAGGTGCAGGTTTTAAATTAGTCTGATAAATTTTCTTGGTTGTTTTCAATTTCATCCAGTTTTCATGGAAGCTCACTTCATTAACTTCATTTCCCTTTGGACAAGCTTAAGCAATTTATCACCAGCCAACCCACTCACATACCTTTTAATTCCATATGCAGCTGGGCATGTCATGAACTCCACAGAGCACAGCCTCTCAGCTGCCCAGCAGCATCATAAACTAATCATTGACTGCCACCTACACATACACTTCTAATATTTAATCCACTCATATTCATAGTATCATAGTATCAAGTCAGGGTTGGAAGGGACCACAAGGATCATCTAGTTCCAACCCCCCTGCCATGGGCAGGGACACCTCACACTAGAGCAGGCTGGCCAGAGCCTCATCCAGTCTAGTCTTAAACACCTCCAGGGACAGGGCCTCAACCACCTCCCTGGACAACCCATTCCAGGGCTTCACCACTCTCATGGGGAAGAACTTCCTCCTCACATCTAGCCTGAATCTCCCCACCTCCAGCTTCATTCCATTCCCCCTAGTCCTATCACTCCCTGAGATCCTGAGAAGTCCCTCCCCAGCCTTCTTGTAGCCCCCCTTCAGATCCTGGAAGGCCACAATGAGGTCACCTCGGAGCCTTCTCTTCTCCAGAGTGATCAGCCCCAACTCCTTCAGTCTGTCCTCACAGGAGAGGTGCTCCAGCCCTCTGCTCCTTCAGAATATCACCCGAAATAATCCGTATTTTGAAATTGATGGTGATTACTCATTTGTACTCTTAGGTTCTTACTGAAACAATTCACCACTCTCCTCTTTCCTTTCATATCCTAAATCATGATCCACATATCTGAGCAGCTGATGCTGTACTTTCTTTGCTCTGGTGTGTAAGAGACTAAATCTCGTCTCTCTTGATGTGAATCAACAAAGATAAAACCGCCTTTGCTCCTCCACCAGACCATAGCTGATGTGTATGGGGCAGACACCACTGGATAAGGACCCTCTGGAATGTGCATAGACAAAATCATCTCTACCCATCAGCTACCCTGGAAAGGGAGGATGGTGAAAAGGACACTGGATTCACCACCTGGACACATACCTAAAAGTCCCCTGTGACTACAAAACTGTATAAAAGACCTGAGCAATGCCTGCTCAGGAGAAGAAAAATGGAGAAGAAAATACAAACAAGGAGAGGAAAGGACAGACACAGGAGAAAAGACATCACCATGGAGCCTGGAAGCAGCAGACCAGGAGGAACCCTCTCTCCACATCCTAAATTCCACCTGCTGCAACCCATGGAGTTGAAGAGGCTGCTCAGAGAATGACTTAGACTTTGGGATCTCTCCCGTGCCTCCAGTGGAGGACAGCAAAGTCAGCAAGGGTGACATCTCCACCACACCAAAGTGGCAGAACCCTTCCTCACAGACCCAATCATCTTGGGGGGGTGTGGGTGTGGTAATATAATTTGTTTCCTCTTCTCTCTCCCCCTTCTCCATCTCCCTCTCTATTTTTTCCCTCTCTCTCCCCCTTCTTCTGTTCCCTTCATTTTATTGTGTTAATAAATAACCTCACTGTTGATATTTTGGCTTCTTCTGTGCCTCTAATTTTGTAACCTGGGAATGTTCAAAAGAACTGAGGCTCTTCCCCTCTCTGGCCCAAGGCATGGTGCTCTACACTTTCTAGGCCAAAGCTGTTCAAACTAGAGTCTTCAGATTTTACTAGGCAAATCTCCTTCTGTCTTCAAAGGAATAAACAAGCAAGCAAACAAACAAGTACATGTATACATAGCTTTTTGGACAGAAAAGGTAAGACAGTGTGGCATCATATGCACCTTAAAAGGTCAGTTATCCCAAGAAACACATAGGCTTGTAAAAACACTTCTTATCTCCGTGGATATTTCACTGTTTCAGTTGCCAAGACTGCAGAACTGTGATGCACACACCTGTAGGCTTAAATGTTCTTGTGGGTCCCTCTGGATTTGAGCAACTTCTAACAGAGCTTCCTAGGGATACAGCTTTAATCATTAGCCAAATATTAATTAAAAAAAAAAAAAAGGATTATCCTCTCATAAAAGCAGCAAGGGGAAAATCAGTGTTTGATTAATTTCAGGTACTCCTGGATAGAAGCTGACTGGTTTCACAGAACCACAGAATGGCTTGGGTTGGAAGGGACCTTAGGCATCAGCTACTCCAATCTCCCACCATGGGCAGGGGCTCCTCTCAAGGAGACTTGGCTGCTGAAGGCCAACCTGGCCTTGAGCACCCCCAGGAAGATAGCATCCACAATGTCCCTGGGCAGCCTATTCTAGAGTCTCACTACCCTCATACTGAAGAACTTCCTAAGGTCCAGCCTAAGCCTACTCTCCCTCAGCTTCAAACTATTCCCTCTTGTCCTATCTCTAGACACACTTATGAAAAGTCCCTTCCCAGCCTTCCTGTAGGATTCCTTCAGATGTGGGGAAACAGCTCTGAGGTCCCCTAGGAGTCTTTTGTAGGCTGAACAATGCCAGTTCCCTCAGCCTATCCTCATAGCAGAGGTGTTCCAACCCTTTCAAACCTGACTTATAAGGGACCTACATAAATTACCTATACAAAAGAGTGTCTTGGAGTGGTTTGGAATGTGCTGCCCAGGGAGGTGGTGGAGTCACCACCCCTGGAGGTGTTCAAGAGGGGATTGGATGTGGCACTTGAAGCCATGGTTTAGTTAGCCATGAGGTGTTGGGTGACAGGTCGGACTTGATGATCTCTGAGGTCTTTTCCAACCTTACTGATTCTAGGATTCTATGTTACAAAGAGGTGTTGCTTTATTTCCGTGTTCAAAGCTTCTCTGTTGAAGAGGCCTTGAGCAACATGACCAAAAAATCTGAAGTTCTTTGAGCATGAGATTAGATCAAAAAAGTGACAAAGGTCCTTCCAAACAACTTTCGTTAGGATTCTCTGGTGAACTTTAAAAGCACTTCAGTCCCTGGCTATTAAATGCTCAACCTGAGTTCCTGAAATGGAGATAAAATGTTCTATTTGGTGAGACTATTTGCAGCACAGAATCACAGAATCAGTAAGGTTAGAAAATACCTCAAAGATCATCAAGTCCAACCTGTCACCCACACCTCATGACTACTAAACCATGGCTTTCAAGTGGCATGTCCAATCCCCTTTTGACACCTCCAGGATGGGGACTCCACCACCTCCCTGGGCAGCACATCCCAATGGCCAATTACTCTTTCTGGGAAGAATTTTCTCCTAACATCCAGCCTAAACCTCCCTGGCACTGCTTGAGACTCTGTCCTCTTGTTTGGTGCTGGTTGCCTGGGAGAAGAGACCAACCCCCACCTGGCTAAAACCTCCCTTCAAGTTCAGTAGAGAGCAAGAAGGTCTCTCCTGAGCCTCCTCTTCTCCAGGCTAAGTAACCCCAGCTCCCTCAGCCTCTCCTCACAGGGCTGTGCTCCAGACCCCTCCCAAGCTCTGTTGCCCTTCTCTGGACACGTTCAAGAATCTCAATGTCCTTCTTGAATTGAGGGTCCCAGAACTGGACACCTCTGGATCCATGACATCATTGCTAATGTGGCTAAACACAGCCAAGACAGATTAGACTGATCACGCTCAGTAAGATCCACCTTAGCTAGAACAGTAAATTTTTGTGGTTTTGAGTGGGAATAAGCCTATGAGTGTACTTTGAGATTTTAAAGTTGCTACTTTACTGATTAAAATTGACTAAACACCATAATTCTTGACACTTTACATTGCTTAGAGGTGTTCATTTGCTTTTTAGCAGCTGAAATACCTTCTCATTGTGTCCTTCTACAGTTGTATAAAGCCTGCTAAACCACAGTACCTTGCCAGACTTGCCTGCTGTATGGCTGAGCATTTGAATCACACATGCAGCTGCTCCTGCCTCAGCACTGAGGAAACACTGGGTAAAAGTAGGATTTTTATTTCATAGAATCATAGAATTGTTAGGGTTGGAAGGGACCTCAAGGATCATCCAGTACCAACCCCCCTGCCATGGGCAGGAACACCTCACACTACATCAGGTTGCTCAGAGCCACATCCAGCCTGGCTGCAAAAACCTCCAGGGAGGAGGCTTCCACCACCTCCCTGGGCAACCTGTGCCAGGCTTCACCACCCTCATGGGGAAGAACTTCTTCCTAACATCCAATCTGAATCTAACCATTGCTAGGCTTTTTTTCCATTCCCTAGTCCTATTTGATAGAAGATGCAGGGAGTGAGATATCAGCATATGACAAGGAGGAAATGATGCTGTTTAGGCAGTTCCAAGGAATGCTGCTGACCTGCTTGATAATTTATCCTTGGCATCACCTCCTTTTTAAAAGCACCTGCAAGGATCTGGAAGTTTGGCACTCAGACTCTTCAGGATTGTGTTCTAAATAAATAACTTCTTGTCCATTTTGGAGGTGCAGGTTTTAAATAGTCTGATAAATTTTCTTGGTTGTTTTCAATTTCATCCAGTTTTCAGGAAGCTCACTTCATTAACTTCATTTCCCTTTGGACAAGCTTAAGCAATTTATCACCAGCCAACCCACTCACATACCTTTTAATTCCATATGCAGCTGGGCATGTCATGAACTCCACAGAGCACAGCCTCTCAGCTGCCCAGCAGCATCATAAACTAATCATTGACTGCCACCTACACATACACTTTAATTTTTAATCCACTCATATTATAGTATCATAGTATCAGTCAGGGTTGGAAGGGACCACAAGGATCATCTAGTTTCCAACCCCCTGCCATGGCAGGACACCTCACACTAGAGCAGGCTGGCCAGAGCCTCATCCAGTCTAGTCTAAACACCTCCAGGGACAGGGCCTCAACCAACTCCTGGACAACCCCATTCCAGGGCTTCACCACTCTCATGGGGAAGAACTTCCTCCTCACATCTAGCCTGAATCTCCCCACCTCCAGCTTCATTCCATTCCCCCTAGTCCTATCACTACCTGAGAGCCTGAGAAGTCCCTCCCCAGCCTTCTTGTAGCTTCCTTCAGATACTGGAAGGCCAGAATAAGGTCTCCTCAGAGCCTTCTCTTCTCCAAACTGAACAGCCCCAACTCCTTCAGTCTGTCCTCACAGGAGAGGTGCTCAGCCCTCTGATCATCCTCGTGGCCCTTCTCTGGACACCTTCCAGCACCTCCAGATCCCTCTTGGAATAGGGGCTCCAGAACTGAGGCAGTACTCCAGTGGGATCTCACCCAGGGCTAGTAGAGGGGGAGAATCACCTCCCTTGCCCTGCTGGCCACACTTCTCCTGCTGCAGCCCAGGCTCTGATTGGCTTTCCAGGCTGCAAGTGCACATTGAGAGCTCATGTTGAGCTTCTCATCCACCAGCACCCCCAAGTCTCTCTCCTCTGGGCTGCTCTCCAGCCAGTCACTGCCCAGCCTAGATTTGTGCCTGGGGTTGCCTCGACCCAGATGCAGGACCCTGCCCTTGGTCTTGTTGAAGCTCATGAGGTTGGCTTGTGCCCACCTCTCCAGCCTGTCCAGGTCCCTCTGGATGGATCCCTTCCCTCCAGCGTGTCTGCTGCACCACACAGCTTGGTGGCATACATACATACATTATGGACTTCCCAAAACTTATTTAAAGGAAATCCAAGAGAATGCAAGACATGTCAGGAGCATCCCACATATTCCTGTGTATGATGGAAAACCGAAGGATGCACCCACTGGTTGTACTTGAGAAAATGGTCTCACATTTTCCAAACAGCCTGAGACCTCTCCAAGCTGAGCCAGATCTCACAAAGCTTCTGTTTCCTGTGAGGACAGTTAGATGAGGATGAGGGAAAGGCAGGTGGCTAGAAACAGTGATCATCTGATTTAGAATACAGATACAGAATTACCAGGCTGGAAAATACCTCGAGATCAGTCCAACCTATCACCCAACACCATCTAATCAACTAAACCATGGCACCAAGTGCCTCATCCAGGCTCTGTTGAAACACATCCAGTGACGGTGGCTCCACCTTAGAAGGAAAGCTTTCCTCTAAGGTTTGAATAGTTTAAAGTATTAAGAGAACTGGAAGGTAGATTTACACGACTCAAAAAACATACTTAAAGTAGGTTAAACCTCTACAAGTAGGAAGGGTGCTCTGTGTTTGGACAGTATTACTGGGGGGCAGAAGGGATGGATGAATCAAGTGACTACAGACCAATTGGAATGTGCTGCCCAGGGAGGTGGTGGAGTCACCATCACTGGAGGTGTTTAAGAAGAGGCTGGATGGGGTTCTTGGTGCCATGGTTTAGTTGATTAGATGATGCTGGGTGATAGGTTGGACTGGATGATGCAGGGTCCTGCATCTGGGTTGAGGCAATCCCAGGCACAAATCCAGGCTGGGCAGTGACTGGCTAGGAGCAGCCAGAGGAGAGAGACTTGGGGGTGCTGGTGCGAGAAGCTCACAGGAGCTCTCAATGTGCACTTGCAGCCCGGAAAGCCAATCAAGCCTGGGCTGCATCAGGAGAAGTGTGGCCAGCAGGTCAAGGGAGGTGATTCTCCCCTCTACTCAGCTCTGTTGAGACCCCACCTGGAGTACTGTGTCCAGTTCTGGAGCCCTATTAAAAAAAGGGATCTGGAGGTGCGGAAGGTGTCCAGAGAAGGCCAGGAGGATGAGCAGAGGGCTGGAGCACCTCTCCTGTGAGGACAGACTGAAGGAGTTGGGGCTGTTCAGTCTGAGAAGAGAAGGCTCTGAGGTGACCTCATTGTGGCCTTCCAGTATCTGAAGGGGGCCTACAAGAAGACTGGGAGGGACTTCTCAGGCTATCAGGTGATGACAGGTCTAGGGGGAATGGAATGAAGCTGGAGGTGGGGAGATTCAGCTGGAGGTGAGGAGGAAGTTTTTTCCCCATGAGAGTGGTGAAGCCCTGGAATGGGTTATCCAGAGGTGGTTGAGCCCCCTCCCTGGAGGTGTTTAAGCCCAGGCTGGATGAGGCTGTGTCCAGCCTGATCTAGTGCAGGTGTCCTGCCCATGGCAGGGGGTTGGAAACTAGCTGATCCTTGTGGTCCCTTCCAACCCTGACTGAAACTATGAACTATGAAACTATGATCTCAAAGTTTTTTCCAACCTGGTCTGGTCTATTATAGTCTATTCTATTCTATTCTATCATCTATCTATTCTATTCTATTCTATTCTATTCTATTCTATTCTAATTCTATTCTATTCTATTACTTGCCCTCATTAACGTGTGAAAATAGAGTGCATTTTAAAAGGCAATAGGTATATGCTGACATAAAATTAGGAAAATGTAGAAACCAGCATGAATTTGCCAATAATATGACCTCAACCTGATATTTATTGTTCAGATTCATTTTCTAAACAAATGAGACAGGATCCAGCCCCTTTGAGGAATTCAGTAACCTCCGTGGATGCTTGGCAGAGAATCAAGAAGGATGTTGGCTAAAAGGGATCTCTGCTGTGTTTTGTAGTGGTAAATAATGGCATGAATATTGGCCTGGAAGAAGGTAATTACCCATGCTCTTTGAGTTGGTTTTGGATGGCTTTGATTGCAAACACAAACATATTTGCTCAAATGTCAAATTAATTGATAAAAAAAA
>CM037646.1:47636121-47699871 GCA_015227895.2 Colaptes auratus | reverse complement strand
TGGACAAACATGTTCCCATGATCCCCACCCTCATAGTAAAGAACTTGTTCCTATTTTCTTCTTATTGACCTTCCAAAGCTATATAGAATCTCATCATGAAAACCATTTCAATGAATTTTTTTTAACACTTCATTGCCATTGGGAATAGAAAGAAAGATTTCCAAAGTTATCCCTTCCCTTAACAGTTGGCCTTTGGTCTGTATGAGTCACTTCATTGCTAATGAAGAGTCCTGCATCTGGGGAGGAATAATGAACTGCAGCAGTACAGGCTGGGAGGTGATCTGCTGGAGAGCAGCAGACTTGGGAGTGCTGGTGGATAGCAAGTTATCCCTGGGGCAGAAACGTGCCCTGGGGGCCAAGAAGGCCAGTGGGATCCTGGGCTGTATTAAGAAGAGTGTGTCCAGGAGATCCAGGGAGGTTTTCCTCCCACTCTACTCTGCCCTGGTGAGACCTCATCTTGAGCACTGCCTTCAATTCTGGGCTCTCCAGATCAAGAGGGCAGGGATCTGCTGGAGAGGGTCCAGTGGAGCGCTACAAGGATGCTTAGGGGACTGGAGCACTGCCTGCTGAGGAGAGGCTGAGGGACCTGGGGCTTTTTAGTCTGGAAAAGGGAAGACTTAGAAGGGATTTAATAAATGTTTCTAAATATCTGAGGGCTGGGGGTCAGGAGGGAGGGGACAGGCTCTGCTCACTTGCTCCCTGTGATAGAACAAGGAACAATGGATGTAAGCTGCAGCACAGAAGGTTCCACCTCAACTCAAGGGGGAACTTCTTTACTCTGAGGGTCACAGAGCACTGGGACAGGCTGCCCAGAGAGGTTGTGGAGTCTCCTTCTCTGGAGACTTTCAAGGCCTGTTTGGATGCGTTCCTGTGTGACCTGAGCTAGATTGTCTGGTCCTGCTCTGGCAGGGGGCTTGGACTTGGTGAACTCTTTGGGTCTCCTTCCAACCCCTGCCACCCTGTGATCCTGCAATTGTGTATACCACAAATTCTGTTTGGATTTGCTTCGATGTGAGTGAGTATTGATTGAATTATGCATGGAAACAGCAATGCTTTCTAAGGCAATTTACCATACTCTGTGTAAGATTCACTATATGGCTTTAAAAATAAATTAATCAACGACTCCCTTTGAGTTTTGATCTGAACTAATGAAGCTGCTCATGAGTTTGGAGCAACTCAGCTGCGTGGCACTTTCATATTTCTGCTTCTCTGCTAACTTATTTCACATGTAATTGCAAATGTCCCAAAAGCTATTTCAGAATAAACAGCAATGCAGAAATGATGTCCTCTTAAATCTTCTAGGCTTGGAATACAGAACATCCAAGTACCAAGGCTATTCCTGAATGATTGCTTGTATGGAAAAGAAAGAAGGTCAAAACATGTGCCCAGGTGGCTAAGGAGGCCAAAGGCCTCCAGGGAAGGTTTAGGCTTGAGGTGAGGAGAAAGCTCTTCCCTGAACTCTTCACAGAGTAATTGGCCATTGGAATGTGCTGCCCAGGGAGGTGGTGGAGTCACCATCACTGGAGGTGTTCAAAAAAGGATTGGATGTGGCACCTGGAGCCATGATTTAGTTGTCATGAGGTGTTAGGTATTAGGTAATAGGTTGAACTTGATGATGTCTGAGGTCTTTTCCAACCTGGTTGATTCTATGATTCTGATTCTGATCACACCAGAAGTATTATATCCAGAAATGAATACATAGATCCTAGAACCTAAACCAACAAAGTCAGGCAAGCCAATATTTAGTCACTTTCTGGACTGTACAGGAAGGATGTATTGGCAGGGATCTTTTTGGGTCAGACTCTAGCTTTGCAAAGCCAGTCTTGATTTGATTCAGATCTCTGCCATTTTGCCTCAAGAGCCAGAATCTATACCTGGCAGTGCTGGACTCACTTGCTGAAGCTGGCCTCTGCAGCTGAATTAGCCATTCCTTCTATTTCTTTCTTCTAAAACTCAAGATCATGGCTTTTTCTCCATGGCAGCTCTGCCAAGGAGCACTACTGGGAGAGACTGCAACAGTGGTAATGACAATCAGGGCAGAGCATTCCTTTTAATAGTAGTCATTTTCTCTGCCTATAGGATTACATATTTGTTCCAGACATCTTAAACTTTTTAATTTGCTGCACCAGTGGATCAAAATTGAAGTCATGCATGCTTTTTCCTCCCCTCCAAGACCTAGGAGATCTACACACCTTAGTAAGAAAGTAGGTTGCCCACAGAGTCAGACTTTGCTTACATGCCCAGTCTTGTTCAGCTGGGTTTAACTGAATAATTTCCAACTCGTTACTCATCACATTTGAGGTTGCTTCTTGGTTTTGGGGTGGTTTTGTGTGACTACTGGTTACCAGCAGAACCTGTGTTTACACAATTTCGAAGTGTAATTTCTGACACCTTGTCTACTTTCAGCTTACATCCAGGGCTAAACTAGAGCAGCTGCTGACTCCTCTCCAGCAGAGAAGGGGGAATTGATAAAAGGTGAGAAGACCCATGGACTGAAATGAAAATGGATGTAATTAAACAGCCAACCTAATGCCAATGCAAAGTATACAAAATTCAGCCCAGCAAAGGTACAGCGATCACAATAAATGTGGAGACAGTCCTCAAGAGGTATAGAAGGAAGAGAAGCAGAGTCAGGAAGAGCCAAAGAAAACAACGAAGCTGGTGAGGGGTTTGGAGCACAAGCCCTATGAGGAGAGGCTGAGGGAGCTGGGGTTGCTTAGCCTGGAGAAGAGGAGACTCAGAGGAGACCTTATTGCTCTCTGCAACTACCTGAGGGGAGACTGTAGCCAGGCAGAGGTTGGTCTCTTCTTCCAGGTAAGCAGCACCAGAACGAGAAGACACAATCTCCAGCTGTGCCAGGGGAGGTTTAGGCTGGATGTTAGGAAGAAGCTCTTCATAGAAAGAGAGATTGGCCATTGGAATGTGCTGCCCAGGGAGGTGGTGGAGGCACCATCACTGGAGGTGTTTAGGAAGAGCCTGGATGTGGTGCTTGGTGCCATGGTTGAGTTGATTGGATGGTGTTGGGTGATAGGCTTGGACTCAATGATCTCGGAGGTCTTTTCCAACCTGGTCTATTCTATTCTATTCTATTCTATTCTATTCTATTCTATTCTATTCTATTCTATTCTATTCTATTCTATTCTATTCTATTCCATTCCATTCCATTCCATTCATGCCAAGCAGGAGCAGAAGCTGAAGTGGGAAACCCTCCATCCTCAGCAAGCTTCCCCTTTTGTACTGAGCATGACATTTACCGTCTGGGAAATACCCCAGCTGTGTTGTTCCTAGAGCATACCAAGGTGCTTAAAGTTCCCCATGAGTTCCAGGGCCTATGAATGTGAGACCCTTTCTAGTTCTCTGAAGAAGCCTTCATCCACTGCTTTCTGATCAAGTAGTCTGCTGCAGACACCCACAATACATCCATACAGGTCTTCCCTCGGATCCCAGTCCATAAACTTTCAGGTGGTTTCTTACCCATCCCAGCCCAAAACTCCATTTATTCTGTCTGCTCTCACATAAAATGCAGTTCTACCTCTTCTCCACCTCAGCCTGTCCTTCCTAAAGGGACTGTAATTTAGGAAGGCAGCAAAGCTGGTGAAAGGCCTGGAGAATAAAACTTACGAGGAATGACTGAGGGAGCTGGGGATGGTTAGTTTGGAAAAGAGGAGGCTGAGGGGAGACCTCATTGCTCTCTACAATGACCTGAAAGGAGGTTGTAGAGAGGTTGCTGCTGGTGTCTTCTCACAGGTGATTAGTGATAGAACAAGAGGGAATGGCCACAAGCTGCCACTGGGTGGGCTTAGACTCGACATTAGGAAACATTTTCCCAGGGCAAGAGTGGTCAGGACTTGGAATATGCTGCCCAGGGAGGTGGCTGAGTCCCCAAGTCTGGCTGTGTTTCAAGGTGGTTTGGATGTGGTGCTTGGGGCTATGGTTTAGGGGTGACCCTTGTAGAGTAGGGTTGTGGATTGGGCTTGATGATCTGAGGGTCTTTTCCAACCTGAATGTTTCTGTGATTCTGTGCATTCTCTGCACCATTCCAGCCACATCAGAGATGCTGTGATTACGATGAGCTTCCAGCTCTGCACTGTACGCACAGCTTTAATTCCTCCCATTTCCTCCTGGGGCAGCACACACTTTCAGGAGGGCACTGGGTTGTGCTTCCCCATAATGCTGTCCTGTAGACATGTCCTTATTTCTGTGCACCTGCCTGAGGTGAGCTCTGTTCAGCCCTTTCCTTCTTTGCAATCTCTTTGCTGGGTCCAAATGTTCTACTTCGATGTGTAACTGAGTAACGCTGTGAGTAATCTCAAATCCACTCCAGCGTTCCCCTTACTGCTCTCTGAATATTCTTTAAAGTGTATTTGCTCTCATTGCAAGTTTACATATCAATCAAAAAGCTTTTAATTCCCTTGCCATTGGCTTTTGAGAGCACAGAGAATTCCCTTCTCAACGGAAACACGGTGGAAATTCAACAAGATGCAGAGGACTCCAGGCATGGAACTGCTTCTTTGAGAGGAGACCTAGATAAAACTAGGACAGTGCCAACCCACCTGTGCTGTTGCCATGCTAGGAACGACTCATTTCAAATGCAGAAGGTCTCTGAGGATATCAGGGGTTTTACAATTTTTTTTTCCTTATTAAATGCTACAAAAATATGTTAAATAAATCCAAAACCAGGGCTAATTTTTAATTTAGTTCTGTAGGATTGAGACTGACTACCTGATCACAGGCTCACAGGGTGTGAGGGGCTGGAAGGGACCCAAAGAGTTCATCGAGTCCAAGCCCCCTGCCAGAGCAGGACCATACAATCTAGCTCAGGTCACAGAGGAATGCATCCAGATGGGTCTTGAAAGTCTCCAGAGAAGGAGACTCCACAACCTCTCTGGGCAGCCTGTCCCAGTGCTCTGTGACCCTCACAGTAAAGAAGTTCCCCCTTGTGTGAGGTGGAACTCCTGTGCTGCAGTTAAATCCATTGCTCCTTGTCCTACCGCAGGGAGCAAGTGAGCAGAGCCTGTCCCCTCCCTCCTGACCCCCAGCCCTCAGATTTTATAACATTCATTAAATGCCCTCTCAGTCTTCTTTTTCCAGACTAAAAAGCCCCAGGTCCCTCAGCCTCCCCTCCCAGCAGTGCTCCAGTCCCCTAAGCATCCTTGTAGCCCTCTGCTGGACCCTCTCCAGCAGATAGCTGTCCCTCTTGATCTGGGGAGCCCAAAACTGAAGGCAGTGCTCAAGATGAGGTCTCAGCAGGGCAGAGTAGAGTGGGGGGAGAACCTCCCTGGATCTGCTGGACACACTCTTCTTAATACAGCCCAGGATCCAATTGACCTTCTTGGCCCCCAGGGCACATTGCTGTCCCATGGATAACTTGTTACTCACCAGCACTCCCATGGTTATCTTTTTCAAATGCTTGGCATCTATGCACAGAATGAGCTTAGGGCTTGTGTGTTCTGCAACCCAAGGATAGGAAATTGTGAAGTCTACAGCATCTCCCCTGAAGATTGAACTAGTTTTCTTTCTTCAATATTCTGCTTCAGTGCTTCTGCAGTCCTGTGGCTGCAAGCAGCACTATGTATTTGTAAGAAAAAGGAAGCAAATGAGAAAGAATTTGATGCTTGCAAGTGAGAAAGTGATTCTCACCTGTTGGATTTTCTGGCTGCACTGAAAAGAAAGGTATTTCATCATTGGTGTCAACACAGAGTTTCAGTCAGAGGAGCTTTTGTTGTGTTACCACGATGGATTGATTAGTCCCTTGCTGTTCTGCTTCTCTTATGGGACTTTATGTACATATTAATTCTCTGGTGGAGCAGCAGGCTTCAGTTAAGGCAGATAAAAAGATACAGAAGGAAAAAAAAAAATCTAAGCTGACACCAGCACACCACAAAAACCCCAACCTCAACTCTCCACTAGCTTTGCCTCCTCTGCAACAGCCACACAAAAGCAGGCAGTGGCTGCAAGCTAGCCCAGAAAAGATTGCTCTCTGTCCTACCTCACAGGAGGTCACAGCAATTTTTTCTGGTTCTTTGCACTGTGTGCTTTGTGGCTTTGCAATATTTTGGTTTCAATCAAGGGTGAATTTGTTCCTTTGCTTGGGAAACACATTTACACTGCTTTCAATTTCGCCTTAAAAGGCTCACTTCAGGTTATTCCATCGTGGGATGAAGAGGAGGGGGGAGTGGGGGGGAAAACCAAACCCCAAACCCTAAGGAATAGATTTGAGTTCAGTATGCCCCAAAATAGAATTATGAACTTGTATGTTCATGGAATTCTCCAGCCACTAAGTTGCTAACTACTCCTTTCTGGTATCCTTTCATGTTCCCTAATAGATACTAACTGGCTTCTGGAATAAACCCAGCAGAAAAAATAAGAAGCAAGCCTGTGGTAAGCATTATTTTCTGCTTTCTTTTTGTTTCTGGTTTAAGTCACTTCTTTTCCTCTGGCTGGTTGATACCTCCATCCAAACCCAGAATTTTCAGCTGCAAAAAAAAGCTCTATTGACTTCTGGATTTGAGCATAGGACAGTTGTTTGGAATAGGAATTAAAAGTGAAAACGAAGCAAGGCCTTTTTGAGCAAGGTCTAGATGTCAGGGAGCATGATCTATGTATTGGTATGCTGAAATCCTCTGACAAGCTAAGAACTTTGTCAGGCATGAGGCTGATGCTCAGACTGATGCTCACCAGCACACATTTAGTGAATTAAGAAGGATTCTTCACTGCTTTCTGTAAAATACAGAATACAGAATTAACTGGGTTGGAAAAGACCTTCAAGATCATTGAGTCCAACCTATCACCCAACACCATCTCATCAACTAAACCATGGCACCAAGGGCCTCATCCAGGCTCTTCCTAAACACCTCCAGGGATGGTGACTCCACCACCTCCCTGGCAGCACATTCCAATGGCCAATCTCTCTTCTAGAAAAATTTCTTCCTAACATCCAGACTAAACCTCCCTGGCACAGCTTGAGACTGATGTCTCTTGTTCTGGTGCTGGCTGCCTAGAGAAGAGACCAACCCCACCTGCTACAACCTCCCTTCAGGTAGCTTAAGAGCAGAAAGTCTCCCCTGAGCCTCCTCTTCTCCAGGCTAAGCAACCCCAGCTCCCTCAGCCTCTCCTCACAGGTCTGTGTTCCAGACCCCTCCCCCAGCTTTGTTGCCCTTCTCTGACACCTTCCGCACCTCAACATCTTTCCTAAACTGAGGGGCCCAGAACTGGACACAGGACTCAAGGTGCAGCCTAACCAGTGCAGTGTACAGGGGCAGAATGACCTCCCTGCTCCTGCTGGCCACACTGTTCCTGATGCAGGCCAGGATGCCATTGGCCTTCTTGGCCACCTGGACACACTGCTGGCTCATGTTCAGCCTACTGTCAACCAATACCCCCAGGTCCCTTTCTGCCTGGCTGCTCTCCAACCACTCTGACCCCAGCCTGTAGCACTGCATGGGGTTGTTGAGGCCAATGTGTAGAACCTGGCACTTAGATGTATTGAATTTCATGCCCTTGGAGTCTGCCCACCTGTCCAGCCTGGCAAGGTCCCTCTGCAGAGCTCTCCTACCCTCTAACAAATCAACTCCTCCCCCCAACTTGCTGTCTTCTGCAAATTTACTGATGATGGCCAGACACAACCAAGCAGGTTCTGTTTTGCAATGCAATGGGAAGCAAGAACTTTTCTCTGTAGTAAGTGGGTGGCTCAAAGATATATTCTAAAATTCCCCTCTAGAACCTTTCTGGAAGTGTTCAGAGCTTGATGAGTTTTACTAACCTGCTCTCAGCACTACAGACCTGTTGTACAGCATGTCTGTGAACTGTGTGCAGTGTGAACTGTGTACTGGGAGAACTGTGGACAGTTTTGGACTCCTCAGTACAAGCCAGAGATGGAAGTGCTGGAAGGTCCTGCTGAGGGCTACAAAGTTGATAAGAGGAGAGGAGCATCTCACAAGCAGAGGCTGAGGGGCCTGGGGGTGTTGAACCCAGAGAGGAGAATATTGAGAGTACTGCATTCAGTTTTGGGCTCTCCAGATCAAGAGGGCAGGGATCTGCTGGACAGGGTCCAGTGGAGTGCTACAAGGATGCTTAGGGGACTGGAGCACTGCCTGGGGAGGAGAGGCTGAGGGACCTGGGGCTCTTTAGTCTGGAAAAGAGAAGACTGAGAGGGGATTTGATAAATGTTTCTAAATATCTGAGGGCAGGAGGGAGGGGACAGGCTCTGCTCACTTGCTCCCTGGGACAGGACAAGGAGCAATGGATGTAAGCTGCAGCACAGGAGCTTCCACCTCAACACAAGGGGGAACTTCTTTACTGTGAGGGTCACAGAGCACTGGAGCAGGCTGCCCAGAGAGGTTGTGGAGTCTCCTTCTCTGGAGACTTTCAAGGCCTGTCTGGATGTGTTCCTGTGTGACCTGAGCTAGATTGTCTGGTCCTGCTCTGGCAGGGGTTTGGACTTGATGATCTCTTTGGGTCCCTACCCCTGACAACCTGTGGGCCTGTGATCTTATCAATGCTTTTAAATATCTGAAAGCAGGAATGGGAAAAGGATGGAGCCAGTCTCTTTTCAGTGATACCCAGAGGCAGATAAGGGGGAAATGACACAAACTGGAACACATAAGGACAAGTTTTTACTCTGAGAGTGAAAGAGCATTGTGTCACAGTGTCACAGTATCACCAAGGCTGGAAGAGACCTCAAAGATCATCGTGTCCAACCTGTCACCACAGCCCTCAGGACTGCCCAGCAGGCTGCCTGCAGAGGTTGTGGTCTCCACGTCTGGTGATC
Source organism: Colaptes auratus (assembly GCA_015227895.2). NCBI lineage: Eukaryota > Metazoa > Chordata > Aves > Piciformes > Picidae > Colaptes > Colaptes auratus. Next base: position 47,691,101 of record CM037646.1, on the reverse strand, counting down.
TTCAAAATCCACCTGGACACAATAGTTTGCAACCTGCTTTAGGAAGACCCAAAAAGAAAGACCCAAAGACCCACAGGCACTGGACTACATTATCTCCAAAAGTCCCTTCCAACCCATACCATACTGTGATTCTATGATTCTTTGATCACAGAGCAAGCTCAGCAGAGCCTGGCCAGAAGCAAAGCATCCCTGTGTGTTGTATGAAATGGCATTCCACTACTATCCTCAACAGTTAGTTTCACTGCTGAGTTGAATGAAATACAAAAGATCTGGGCAGACTGGGACCAATGCAGAGATGTGGGCTGCATGTGGAGTAGGCTGTATTTTGTGTGCCAGTGATGGTTAAGGGAGCAATCTCCTTTCCTGTTTTTATTTGTATTTATTTTAGTGCTGCCCTTTATACTGGCCACCAGCAGCACTACTTGTTCTGAAAACAGGAAGGAAAATAGGACTGAAGGAAAGGAAGGAACAAACAAAGCAAGAAGCCATCAAATTGAGTGCAGCAGCTGTCAAGGAGAAATAGGAATGTGCACTTTTGCTGTGTTTTTATGCTGGCATGTCATGATTTTCAGGTTCACTGCAAGCTTTAACTCTTTTGATTTAAAGAGATTGCAGCTCTCATCTTGTCTCTTGACCAGCAGTATTGGAGCAGAAACTCTAAGAACAGGACCTGGTGAAAAATCAGGTTAGCTATTTTTGGTCCTTGTGACCAGTTCTCCACTTTGCCACGGCAGTGGTGAAACAAGATGCTAGCAGGAGCCCTGTGCAAATTTATCAAGAGGCACAGGTACTGACTCTGCAGCCTAGCCTGGGGACATAGTGATGTGTGTTCTTGGAGATGTGTCTTAACATCACTAGATGTGGGTCTACACTACCTGAAAATACAATGGAGTATTCTGTCTGGACTCAGCATTCTCTCCAAATGAGCACTCCCATGGCGTCCAATGCCACTATCAGACTCAGCCAGATGGGATCATCCATAAATTTGGCCTTGAGAATACCTTTGAGGGGGAATGTAAACATCCTGAGTCAGTGAGAGCTAAGCATACTAGAACTGGATTCATGTGCTTTGGTTTTCCACTTCTATCACAAAAAAACTGTTCAGGCTAGAGAAGAGAAGGCTTTCAGGAGACCTTATTGTGGCCTTCCAGTATCTGAAGAGGACCTATAAGAAAGCTGGGGAGGGACTTAGTATCAGTCAGGGTTGGAAGGGACCACAAGGATCATCTAGTTCCAACCCCCCTGCCATGGGCAGGGACACCTCACACTAGATCAGGCTGGACAGAGCCTCATCCAGCCTGGGCTTAAACACCTCCAGGGATGGGGCCTCAACCACCTCCCTGGACAACCCGTTCCACCACTCTCATGGTGAAGAACTTCTTCGTCACGTCCAGTCTGAGTACTCCCACGATGTCCAATGACACTATCAGACTCAGCCAGATGGGATCATCCATAAATTTGGCCTTGAGAATACCTTTGAGGGGGAACGTAAACATCCTGAGCCAGTGAGTGCTAAGCATACTAGAACTGGATTCATGTGCTTTGGTTTTCCAATTCTACCAAGAAAAAACCTGTTCAGGCTAGAGAAGAGAAGGCTCTGAGGAGACCTTACTGTGTCCTTCCAGTAACTGAAGGGGGCCTACAAGAAAGCTGGGGAGGGACTTTTTAGGGTGACAGGGAGTGATAGGACTAGGGGGGATGGAACAAAACTAATGGGTAGATTCAGTTTGGATGTTAGGAAGAAGTTCTTCCCCATGAGGTGAGACACTGGCACAGGTTGCCTAGGGAGTGGTGCAAGCCTCATGCCTTGAGATTTTTATGTCCAGGCAGGATGTGGCTTTCAGCAACCTGATGTAGTGTGAGGTGTCCCTGGCCATGGCAGGGATGTTGGAACTGGATGTTCCTTGAGGTCCCTTCCAGCCCTAACAATTCTCTGATTCTATGGCATTAAATCTTGTAGAACAGAGTTTAGCTGGAAAACCTAAAATCAGCCCTTCATCAAAGTGCTTTTAGATCATTAATGTGTGAGAGATTACTCCAGTTAGATGCATTTTTTAATTGAATGTCTCCAAAAGATATGTTCATACATAACTCTGAGGGTTAAATGTTTGGTTTATAGTCAACATTTTTCTGTCCTTTAATATTTTCTTTCCCAAATTACTGGCATATATTTGAACATGAAAAGCTATTTCCCTTTCCCTTTTCAGTTTTACTGTTGAATTTCCTGACACTGGCTATTAGTCAAAGTCATTTGTTAGCTTTATTGTGTAGAAATAACAGGATAAAGAAATCAGAAGCTGTTCTTTTCTGGAGAGCTCTTCATCTTTTACTTCAAAGGCAGGAAGCTCTCATAGAACAAAAATCATAAGTCAATCAGATCTTTAATATACTATTCCATTATTATTGCCTTTATCTTGCACCTTACAGGTCTTTTTGAGTGATCATCTTCTCAGATAGGCTACACTGGGCACAATCTGGGTAGAGCACATGGCATACTGGGGTAGTTTTTGGTGCTATTCATGTGCTTTCAGAACATTCCTAACTGAATACCTGTGGCATTCAGCAAGTCTCAGTTTCTCAATAAATAAGCTTCCCTTGATATCAATAAAATAGCTTCACTTTAGATTACCTTTGGAGGTTCCTTCTGGCCTGGATTAGGTTCTATGATTCTGTGGTTCTGTGATTCTGTGGTTCTGTGGTTTTATGATTCTATGGTTCTGTGATTCTGTGATACAGTGATTCTATGATTCTGTGATTCTATGGTTCTATGGTTCTTTGATTCTATGGTTCTGTGATTCTATGATTCTGTGATTCTATGGTTCTGTGTTTCTGTGATTCTCTGATTCTGTGATTCTCTGATTCTGTGATTCTATGGTTCTGTGATTCTCTGATTCTGTGGTTCTGTGATTCTATGGTTCTGTGATTCTGTGAGTCTGTGGTTCTGTGATTCTATGGTTCTCTGATTCTATGGTTCTATGAGTCTCTGATCCTGTGAGTCTATGGTTCTGTGATTCTATGATTCTATTCTTGATGATGAATTATGATCTCTTGAAGAGGAGACTTATAATTATGACTAGTTTCTAAATGGTCCCTCCAAACAATTTCACAGCATCACAGAATTGTCAGGGTTGGAAGGGACCTCAAAGACCATGCAGTTCCAACCTTCCTGCCATGGGCAGGGACACCTCACACTAGATCAGGTTGCTCAGAACCCCATCCAACCTCACCTTAAAAACTTCCAGGGATGAAGCTTCCACCACCTCCCACTTTCAGTTCAGTTTCTCAGGGGGTTATCTAAGTCATACTCATTTTAGTCCTGTCTGTTCAGGTTTGTAGATACATCAGTGGAAATTAGCCAAATCTGTGTGTGGGTGCTCTGTGTGAGAAATCCTCTTCTGTTTTGAAGAAACAGGTTTGGATCTTTCAAAGCATTAAGGTTAAGCATTTAAATCTATCATGCTTTAAAGAGTCAAGACACCTAAAGAGAGCTATCAGCCAGGGTTAAATTTTACAGCAAAAAAAACCCAACAAAACAGACAGATAGAACTCAGGGTAAGACTATATAACACATTCATATTCTGAGGGGGATTTTGCATGACAGTGTTGTGTGAAGTTTCACTGCCTATAAGACCTGAAATATCATTTATAAAGAAAGAGTGATGCTAAGAACAGAGTTGAAGCCACAGTCTCACAGTACATTAGAGGTTGGAAGGGACCTCAAGAGATCATCCAGTCCAACCCCCCTGCCAAAGCAGGATCACCCAGGGTAGTCTGCACAGGAATGCATTCAGGTGGGGTTGGAAAATCTCCAAAGGAGGAGACTCCACAACCTCCCTGGGCAGCCTGTTCCAGGGCTCTGTCACCCTCACTGTAAAGAAGTTTCTCCTCAAGTTGATGTGAAACCTTCTATGCTCAAGCTTGAACCCGTAATTTCTTGTCTTGTTATTGTTCATCGCTGAAAAGAGCTTGGTCCCCTCCACTTGACACCCACCCTTCTTTTGCTCTCTGCAGTGACTTGAATGGAGGCTGGTGTTGGTCTCTTCATGCAAGTAATCAGCAATAGAATGAGAGGAAATAGGTTTAAGTTGTGGCAGGGGAGGTTTAGATTGGACATTAGGAAAAAATTCTTTATTGAGGGAGCGGTTAGGCCACACCTTGAGTCCTGTGTCCAGTTCTGGGCCCCTCAGTGTAGGAACAATATTGAGATGCTGGAAGGTGTCCAGAGAAGGGCAACAAAGCTGGGAAGGTGTCTGGAGCACAGCTCTGTGAGGAGAGGCTGAGGGAGCTGGGGTTGCTTAGCCTGGAGAAGAGGAGGCTCAGGGCAGACCTTCTTGCTGTCTACAAGTACCTGAAGGAAGGTTTAGCCAGGTGGGGGTTGGTCTCTTCTCCCAGGCAACCAGCACCAGAACAAGTCTCAAGCTGTGCCAGGGGAGGTTTAGGCTGGGTGTCAGGAAGTTCTTCATAGAAAGAGAGATTGGCCATTGGAATGTGCTGCCCAGGGAGGTGGTGGAGTCACCATCCCTGGAAGTGATTAAGAAGCGACTGGATGGGGCACTTCGTGCCATGGTTTAGTTGATTAGATGGTGTTGGGTGATAGGTTGGACTTGATGATCTCGAAGGTCTTTTCCAACCTGGTTAATTCTAATTCTAATTCTAATTCTAATTCTAATTCTAATTCTAATTCTAATTCTAATTCTAATTCTAACTCTAATTCTAACTCTAACTCTAATTCTAACTCTAACTCTAATTCTAATTCTAACTCTAATTCTAATTCTAACTCTAACTCTAACTCTAATTCTAATTCTAATAGTCCAACTGATAATGCAACCCTACAAAGTTGTGTTTGATCAGTCATTGCACAAAGCATTGGGTGTGATTACTCTGATGAGGAGAGACTAGAATTGATTCTTTGCCTGATCAACTGCTTCATCAGTCATAAGAAACAGCACTTATTAGATCACAAGTATAGAAAGAATGAACTTCTGTGGAAGCCTTGTCCTGGTTTATTTCATATTCTTGTCCCAAGGGAAAGGTAACTGTGGGTAGTGTGCAAAAATCAGCAATACACATTGCTTCTCTCAAATATTTGCCAGGTATATTGTAGTTTGCAGCACTTTAGAGTGAGCTGAAGCTATAAACACTTGCTCAGCTCTTCTGATAGAGAAAATGTTTTGAACTGTTTCATTTTAATCCTAATCTGAAGCGTCTGGAGGTGTATTTTTACACACATGCACTAATACAAAGACAGACTACTCCCTTTGCTGACCAGGAAAATGAGGAAAAGACAAAGAATGGAAAGAGAGATCCTGGGGGGGGAAAGAAACAAACAAACAAACAGAAACCCAACAATAAATCCCCAAACAAATAATAAAGATACCACCCACAACAACAGCAACAAAACCCAACCCCCCCAAAAAACCAACAAAACCATCAGACAAAAAACAACACCACAGAAAATAAGAGCAATGGTAAGAAATATGTGACTGATGCTTTAACTTTATTTCTCTCTCTCTCTGGCTGCATACTAATGAACAGTTGCAGAGAAACAGTGCCTGGGTTTTTAAATCCTCAGCAAAGCTCCCCAGGAAGCACAAAGCTGTAAATCCATGCCAGACCTCTGGCCACAAAGATGTTGTGCTTGAAACGCCCAAGGCAACATCCAACACCTATGAAAATTGCTCATTTATAGGAAGTGCATTGAAATTGGCTTTGTCCAGGCTGAACACAGGGAAATGGCAGCTGAAGGAGTATAATTATGTTGAAATCATTCAAGAAGGGTGACAGTCTTGCATGAAGCCTAATCAGTACCTTGGCTTTGTCTTTGTGCACAGAATGGTCAGGAGCAATCTCTGAACTGCTAGTCCCCAATTATCATCATCTTGGACTTGTTGTCTAAGCACAAGCAGGGTTTCAGGGTCAGTGCTCATGCAGTATGGGTTCTTCGTATAGTATCATAGTATCAGTCAGAGTTGGAAGGGACCACAAGGATCATCTAGTTCCAACCCCCCTGACATGGGCAGGGACACCTCACACTAGATCAGGCTGGCCACAGCCTCATCCAGCCTGGGCTTCAACATCTCCAGGGGGACGGGGCCTCAACCACCTCCCTGGATAACCCATTCCAGGGCTTCACCACTCTCATGGGGAAGAACTTGCTCCTCACATCCAGCCTGAATCTCCTCACCTCCAGCTTCATTCCATGCCCCCTAGTCCTATCACTCCCTGATATCCTGAGAAGTCCCTCCCCAGCCTTCTTGTAGCCCCCTTCAGATCCTGGAAGGCCACAATGAGGTCACCTCTGAGCCTTCTCTTCTCCAGACTGAACAGCCCCTTGTGTGACTCACCATCCTTGAGGACACTGAAAGACAAATTTTGTTGTCTTTTCACCTGCTTTTATACAATCCTGCATTTCAATAGTTAAACAATGAAAAATAAACCCACAAACAATCTTCCCACGTGATGATCTGATCTAACCTCCTTCTCTGCAATTCCCCTGTACTCAGCACTGGTTAGGCCACACCTTCAGTACTGTGTCCAGTTCTGGGCCCCTCAGTTTAGGAAAGATGTTGAGGTGCTGGAAGGTGTCCAGAGAAAGGCAAAAAAGCTGGGGAGGGGTCTGGAGCACAGCCCTGTGAGGAGAGGCTGAGGGAGCTGGGGTTGCTTAGCCTGGAGAAGAGGAGGCTCAGGGGAGACCTTATTGCTCTCTACAACTACCTGAAGGGAGGTTGTAGCCAGGTGGGGGTTGGTCTCTTCTTCCAGGCAACCAGCACCAGAACAAGAAGACACAGTCTCAAGCTGTGCCAGGGGAGGTTTAGGCTAGAGGTGAGGAGAAAGTTCTTCCAGAAAGAGTAATTGGCCACTGGAATGTGCTGCCCTGGGAGGTGGTGGAGTCGCTGTGCCTGGAGGTCTTCACAAAAGGATTGGATGTGGCACTTGAAGCCATGGTTTAGCTATTCATGAGGTGTTGGGTTGGTAGGTTGGACTTGATGATCTCTCAGGTCCTTTCCAACCTTATTCATTCTATGATTCTATGATTTTTAGGTTGCCAGGTTATTCCATGACACAATCTGATTTCAATTGTGATCTGCAGTGTTGAGCCAAAAGAGATTCTTAGGCTTCCAGTTGTCTTAGAGGCACGTGGTTAGTTTCTGAATTGTACATTTTGGGCAAATCTGATTTAGAAGACAGAGTATTTTAATCAGAGGCATGAAATTCCAGGCCTGAGTTATATTTTAGGCTTTGCATATGTGTGCAACACAGTGGACATTCAATTTTATTGCTTCAATTGACCTTCTCAGTATCTGTGAGGTTTTTTTCCTAGCATATTTTGGTATTGCTTCTTGTTCAGGTAGGTGAAGTTTTCACAGAAAACTTCAGATACTGGAATGTCACTTAGGTGATTGTGATCATGGTCAGGTGATGGTCTAGGTGAGCAGGAATCATGGTAAAGTCATGGTCTAAGCCAGAGGGAACAGGGATGTAATCATCCCCCTGTGGTCAACATAGGTGAGGCCACAACATGAGTGTTGTGTTCAGTTCTGGGCCCCTCACTACAAGAGGGACATTGAGATGCTGGAGCATGTCCAGAATAGGCCAATGAGGCTGGAGATTGGCCTGGAGCACCTGGGTTACGAGGAGTGTCTGAAGGATCTGGGGTTGTTCAGTGTAGAGAAGAGGAGGCCTAGGGGAGACCTCATCGCTCTACAACTATGTGAAGGGAGGTTGGAGCAAGGAGGGGACAGCCTTTTATAGAATCATAGAATCAACCAGGTTGGAAAAGACCTCAGAGATCATCAAGTCCAACCTATTGCCTAATACCTAACACCTCTTGACAACTAATCCATGACTTCAAGTGCCACATCCAAGCCTTTTTTGAACACCTGCTAGGATGGTGACTCCACCACCTCCCTGGGCAGCACATTCCAATGGCAAATTACTCTTTCTGGGAAGTACTTTCTCCTCACCTCTATCCTAAACTTCCTCTGGCACAGCTTGAGACTCTGTCCTCTTGTTCTTGTGCTGGTTGCCTGGGAGAAGAGACTAACTCCCACCTGGCTCCAACCTCCTTTCTCTTCTCCTTGGCGCAAGAGACCAAAGCAGAGGAAATGGTTCCAAGCTGCACCAGGGAAGGTTCAGGCTGGATATTAGGAAATATTTCTTCACTGAAAGGGTTCTCAAACATTGGAATGGTCTGCCCAGGGCAGTGGTGGAGTCACCATCCCTGGCTGTGTTCAAGCAGCCTGGGGCCCTGGTGCTTGGGGATGTAGTTTAGTGTTGACCCTTCAGTGCTGGGTTGAGGGTTGGACTGAATGATCTTTAAGGTCTCTTCTAATCAGATACAGTCTGAGGTTTTATGATTCAATGCCAAGTCTAAATATAGAAAGCTTTTATGTTTCATGACTGGACAGCTCACATTTTTAATTTGGGTGCAGGTAGAAAAATGCTGAGGAGGCAGCAGCACAGCACTGCTGACAGAGAGAGTTTATATTTATTTGAGCATGTGTTCAATCTGTTGAAGCTAAGAGAATTGTTTCAGAAGGTGTAATTTGTTCTATATTTAAAAAGAGAAGTTGTTACTCCTAGCATTGCTCTTCCTTTCTGAATCCCACTTCATTGTGGAATACATTCTCAAGCAAATCCTGATCTGCATAGCAAATGACCCTGCTCCTCTGTGGAATATGTAGCTTGTGTGGAAGGAGGAGAATTCTCGCTGCTCAGGTCTCATGTCTCTAACAATAGGAGATTATTTGGCTTGTTAGTCAACTGAAGGCTCTGTTACATGCTGAAAGACACATTTAATACTTGCTGCTTTTCCCTTGTGTGGTATTACAGTTTGTTCTCTGTGCAAGGAAATAGAATACTTATTAATGTACATAATCCACTGAATCTGGGCTGGCAGCTACCTGGGTGCAGGGGAAAGTTAAAAATGGATGCAAATTAGATCTTGACTTGATCTGTATTGTATTGTGTTGTATTGTATTGTATTTAGGTGGGTAGGATTGGTTGATGGGTTGGACACATGATCTTGAAGGTCTCTTCCAACCTGGTGTATTGTATTCTATTGTATTGGTCTCTCTGTGAATGTTCTGTGAAGAGACTGGATGTTAGGAAGAAGTTCTATACAGAGAGAGTGATTGCCCATTGGAATGGGCTGACTGTGGAGGTGGTGGAGTCACCTTCATTGGAGGTGTTCAGGAAGAGGCTTGATGGGGTGCTTGGTGCCACGATTTAGTTGTTTAGGTGGGTTGGATTGTATTGTATTGAGGTGGGTTGGATTGGTTGATGGGTTGGATGCGATGATCTTGAAGGTCTCTTCCAACCTGGTGGTGTATTGTATTGTATTGCATTGTATTGTATTGTATTGTATTGTATTGTATTGTATTGTATTGTATTGTAATACTGGGGTTTGACCCTTACTTTTGAGGGTCCCTGCCCCTGTACTCAGCACTGGTTTGGCCACACCTTGAGTCCTGTGTCCAGTTCTGGGCCCCTCAGTTTAGGAAAGATGTTGAGTTGCTGGAATGTGTCCAGAGACGGGCAACAAAGCTGAGGAGGGGTTCGGAGCACAGCCCTGTGAGGAGAGGCTGAGGGAGCTGGGGTTGCTTAGCCTGGAGAAGAGGAGGCTCAGGGGAGACCTTCTTGCTGTCCACAACTACCTGAAGGGAGGTTGTAGCCAGGTGGTCTCTTCTCCCAAGCAATCAGCACCAGAATAAGAGGACACAGTCTCAAGCTGCACCAGGGGAGGTTTAGTCTGGATGTTAGGAAGACGTTCTTCATGGAAAGAGAGATTGGCCATTGGAATGTGCTAAACAGGGAGGTGGTGGAGTCACCATCCCTGGAGGTGTTTAAGAAGAGCCTGGATGAGGCCCTTGGTGCCATGGTTTAGTTGATCAGATGGTGTTGGGTGATAGGTTGGAGTTGGTGATCTCGAAGGTCATTTCCAACCTGGTTAATTCTGTATTTTGTTTATGTATAAAAACCCCTCTAATTCTGATCCACTCACAGCAGCCTGATGCTTTATATCTGTGGGCACAATTAGGGTGAGAAGGCAATGTAGAGAGAAGTGGATGATTGAAAAAAAAAAACACAACCCAGCTGTGAAATTCATTTATCAGAGTATTGAGATTTGCCAGTGTCTGGGGCCAAAGGAGATAAAATAACCAGGGAAAAGGAGCTCTGGGGGATAGACTTGGTTTCATTCCTGACTTTGTTTTGATTGCTGTACTTTATTGATTTCTTTGATCTGAAAACTTTCTGAATGTGATGGTTTCAAGATACTGAATGTTCTTGAGACAGGGATAATAAGGGACAGGTTTGAGACTATTTATCATCCTGACTTTTTTTTTGGTCTCAGCTGTCCTCAAATCCTTAGTGTACAAAGTGGGAGAGAAATACCAAAGCAGGGGGAAATTAATAAGTTGGTCAAATCTAACAGGTTCCACAGGTCCTCAGCAGCAAGTAAAGGAAGAGAAATATGGATAGCAGCTTCTTTCTTTCTATTCTTGTTCTATTCTTTCAAGGGACACTGAGAATTCATCTTGAGGCTGACAGCAAATACTCTTGTATAACAAGACAGATAACAGTGCATTGGTTCCATTTTATTTCACATGATTTCTAAATCTGTTTGGTTATTTTTTTCATAAATAAGGGGTTGGGGGGACAGATAGGAAGGAAAGTATCTTACTATTTCTCTAAAGACTTCAGTTAATAAAGATAGAATGCTAACTGCATATATATCAGTATGAAGGAGCTGATTCTTCACACAAAAGATCTGACTGTGATGTTTGTGGAATAGCTAGGGGATTACCAAACTTTAATTAAACTCAAGGAACTGCTGTAAAACATTCCCTGCTAAAGCACCCTTGCTTTTACAAAAGTGCTTCAATTGTAAGGAATACAGAACACAGAATACAGAACTAACCAGTTGGAAAAGACCTTCGAGATCGTCAAGTCCAACCTATCACCCAACACCATCTAAGCAACTCAACCATGGCACCAAATGCCTCATCCAGGCTCTTCCTAAACATCTCCAGTGATGGTGAATCCACCACCTCCCTGGGCAGCACATTCCAATGGCCAATCTCTCTTTCCATGAAGAATGTCTTCCTAACATCCAGACTAAACCTCCCCTGGCACAGCTTGAGACTGTGTCCTCTTGTTCTGGTGCTGGTTGCCTGGGAGAAGAGACCAAACCCCCACCTGGCTACAACCTCCCTTCAGGTAGTTGTGGATGGCAATAACCCCTCAGGTCTCCACTGATCCTCTCCAGGCTAAGCAACCCCAGCTCCCTCAGCCTCTCCTCACAGGGCTGTGCTCCAAACCCCTCCCCAGCTTTGTTGCCCTTCTCTGGACACCTTCCAGCAACTCAACATATTTCCTAAACTGAGGGGCCCAGAACTGGACACAGGACTCAAGGTGTGGCCTAAACAGTGTTGAGTACAGGGCAGAATGAGCTCCCTGCTCCTGCTGGCCACACTATTTCTGATGCAGGCCAGGATGCCATTTGCCTTCTGGGACTCATGGGCACACTGCTAGAAGTCTTTAAAAAGTGTTAAAAGTTTGTTGTACCTCCCATACTGTGTGCTGGACAATCCATTAACCTCCTTGCAGAATAACTACTTAAGAGAGTGCTGCTACCACTCTACCCCTTCTATATGTATATAAAATATTTGCTTTTTAAAATGTAAATGTTATTCATTTTACTGCTGGCACAGGGATTTGCTGTGATGTATGAGTGACCTTTCACTGGTACTATAAATGGTGTATTAATCATCTTCATGATATACATCTTCCTGAGTGGATGCACATAGGGACGACTGTGCCAAGTGACTCCTAGAGGCTATTGAACTGTTAGGCTTTACCCAGCCTAATGTATGGCTGAGGAAATTGGTTTAGAGGAAAGGTTTGTAAGCACTTCAGCATATTGCTTAGAGCAGTAACTATCCCTTAACACCTCACAGCTTTGAAAAGTCTGAGGAGGGCACAAGAGTAGACATCATCAAGACTGGGGTGCTTCATCTCTCTTTTTCTCTGTTAAAACTTAATGCATTTATTAGACAGCTCTATGGGACATGATGAGATGCATCCCAGAGCTCTAAAGGAACAGGCAGATGTCACTGTCAAACCATGCTCCATGGCATTAGAAAAGGTAGATATAAGAAACCAGGGTGAGCTTGCAGCCCAGAAAGCCAATGGCATCCTAGGCTGTATCAAAAGGAGCATGGCCAGCAGGTTGAGAGAGGTGATTCTACCACTTTATTCTGCTCTGGTGAGACATCACCTGGAGTACTGGATCCAGCTCTGGAGCCCTCAACACAGGTAGGATATGGACCTGATGGAGAAGGTGTAGAGGAGGGTCACAAAAATGATCAGGGGTTTGGAACACATCTGCTATGAGGACAAGCTGAGGGAGCTGGGGGTGTTCAGCCTGGACTGCAGGCAGACCTCATAGCAGCCTGCAAGTACCTGAAGGGGGCTACAAGAAGGCTGCAGAGGGACTGTTTGCAAAGGGCTGCAGTGATAGGACAAGGGGCAACAGTTTGAACTGAGAGAAGAGCAGGTTTAGATTGAATGTAGAGGATATTTTTGGGGAGGAGGGGCTCAATATTTGGTTAGGCCACTCCTTGTGTACTATCGGCAATGGAGACTGGAGAATCAATACGGACGATCATAGGATCTAGTATTGTTCCTTTATTGTTCCAATATTGTACGGCTATAGTGCAGGCACAGTGAGGATAGCACAGCAAAGTAAAGTGAATGGAAAGGATAGGAAAAAGAAGTGCATATTAAAGGAACTTCTACAACTTATATAAACTCAGAGAGCAGCTGGAAGAGCTTCATAGGTTCCCCACGAGTGACCACACATCATGCTATTATAGATTATTGGTCAAGCTACTATACAATACAATACAATACAATACACTACAATACAATACACCAGGTTGGAAGAGACCTTCAAGATCATTGCATCCAACCCATCAACCAATCCAACCCTCCTAAATACAATACAGTACAATACAGTACAATACAATGCAAAACAATCCAATCCAATCCAACCCACCTAAACAACTAAACCATGGCACCAAGCACCCCATCAATCCTCTTCCTGGACACCTCCAATGAAGGTGACTCCACCACCTCCACTACTAACAGGCGAGGCTGTTGATGCAGGTGTGTGTCCTGTTATTCCCAGATAACTTGCTGTGTTTATAGCTGCCAGTGTCCTGCTTTAGTTACATGGTGCAGGCACAGCACTGTTTTGCTACACTGCCAGATTGCTCACACTGCTTGTGCTTGCATTGCCACAGAGCACTGTGTCCAGTTCTGTGCCCCTCGATTCAAGAAGGGCATTGAGACACTTGAACATGTCCAGAGAAGGGCAACAAGGCTGGGGAGAGGTGTGGAGCACAGCCCTGTGAGGAGAGGCTGAGGGAGGTGGGGTTGTTCAGCCTGGAGAAGAGGAGGCTCTGGGGAGACCTTATTGCTCTCTACAACTCCCCGAAGGGAGGTGTAGCCAGGTGGGGGTTGGTCTCTTCTCCCAGGCAACCAGCACCAGAACAAGAGGACACAGTCTCAAGCTGTGCCAGGGGAGGTTTAGGCTGGAGGTTAGGAAGAAGTTCTTCATGGAAAGAGAGATTGGCCATTGGAATGTGCTGCCCAGGGAGGTGGTGGAGTCACCATCACTGGAGATGTTTAGGAAGAGCCTGGATGGGGCACTTGGTGCCATGGTTTAGTTGATTAGATGGTATTGGGTGATAGCTTGGACTCAATGATCTCAAAGGTCTCTTCCAACATGGTCCTATTCTATTCTATTCTATTCTATTCTATTCTATTCTATTCTATTCTATTCTATTCTATTCTATTCTATCCTATCCTATCCTATCCTATCCTATCCTATGCTAATTCAGATAGGGTGACTCTTCACACTGAGAGAGTTCATTAGCTTTTGCAGTCAAACGAAGCACAGCACTCTGAAGTCTCCTTGCTGACTAAAACTGATCAAAGAGTGCACGTGATGCAGCTCAACATTTTTTTCCATCCACCAAGTTTGTTCTAAGAGTTTCTCCCTGCCTGTTTGTACATTTATTTCCCCTGGAAAAAATATTGATTCTGAAATAATGCAAATTTCCTTGACAGCTTATCTGACTGATAATATTCTGCTCCAGCCTGCTAGTGACAAAAATTATCTTCACTAATCTAGTAGGCAGCTGAATGAGCTGCAGCTTAGCATTCCAGTGATTCTTAACAACACAGTTGAGAAGAGTTACGTGTTCAAGGGCTTTCATTTTTCTTCCTGACACCTTGCAGTAGCATCTGCTGAAAAAGAATTACATTCTGTGGTTCCTCTTGTGAAAACTAAAGGTTCTGCAGCATAAGAAGCAGGATCCTAAGGAAGGCATAAGAGAAAATGAAATGCAACATGATTCTTTGCACTCAATAAGCTTTATCCAAGGCCAAGCCTCAGCCTTCATTGTTTTGTGTGGATATTATAGTATCATAGTATCAGTCAGGGTTGGAAAGGACCACAAGGATCATGGGCAGGGACACCTCACACTAGATCAGGCTGGCCAGAGCCACATCCATCCTGGTCTTAAACACCTCCAGGGATGGGGCCTCCAACCACCTCCCTGGACAACCCATTCCAGGGCTTTGAATACATATCCCAACTCTTTGGATACATATCCCAACTGATAAAATACACAAAATGATTGTTGATCATCAGCAACCCCCCCCCACACATTAATATATGATATAAAAACACAAGTAATAATGTAAGTAGGGCACCAGTTTCAAAGATGCCTCCACACTTTGTCCAGAAATGTGTATATCACATGGAGTTGGCTTAAATGGTTTCACTTCATCCTGTTGTGTAGAATCAGAACATGCAGACACAAAAATGCAGCTGGGACTAGGAGTATCTGAAGGGGGCCTACAGGAGAGCTGGTGGTGTCTCTGTGGTGTGGGTGCTCTGCTGAGTGGGGGAGAGCTGTTGGACGGGGGTGCCCAGGGAGATGGTGGAGTCCCCATCCCTGGAGGTGTTCAGGAAACCTGTGGCCATGGCAGAGTTGGGTTGCTGGTTGGACTGGATGACCTTGGAGGCCTCTTCCAACCCAGGGCATTCTGTGGTTCTGTGGACTTTTTGGGATGCCAGGTAGTGATAGGACTAGGGGGGATGGATGAGAACTGGAAGTGGGTAGGTTCAGATTGGATGTTAGGAAGAAGTTCTTCCCCGTGAGGATGGTGAAACACTGGCACAGGTTGCCCAGGAAGGTGGTAGAAGCCCCATCTGTGAGGGTTTTTGAGGCTAGGCTGGATGGGGCTCTGAGCAATCAGATCCACTGTGAGGTGTTCCTGCCCATGGCCGTGGCAGGGGGCTTGGAACTGGATGATCCTTGAGGTCCCTTCCAACCCTGACAGTTCTGTGAGTCTGTGAATATGGAATTTTCTTCGATTCTATTGCCATCTGTTAGACCCTTGTGGCTTTTAGCTACAAGAGGAAGCTGAATATATGCTGAGAACTTAAAAAATGTCGAATTACAAAATCACAGAAAACATCCATTTGGAAGAGACCTCAAAGATCATCCAGCAGCATGGCAGTTTGGACAAGGCTACTCCTATACACTGTACCACACTTGGCATAATACTGTGGTAGACATCACAGAATCACAGAAACATTCAGGTTGGGACAGACCCTCAGGATCACCAAGGCCAACCCAGAGCCCTACTCTACAAGGTCACCCCTAAACCATAGCCCCCAAGCACCACATCCAAACCAGCTTGAAACACATCCATGATTAGAGACTCAACCACCTCCCTGGGCAGCACAATCCAATCCCTGACCACTCTTTCCCTGGGAAAATATTTCCTACTGTCCAGTCTAAAGCTACCCAGTCACGGCTTGAGGCCATTCCCTCTTGTTCTATAATTAATTACCTTGGAGAAGAGACCAGCAGCAGCCTCTCTACAACTGTTTTTCAGGGAGGTCTCCCCTCAGCCTCCTCTTTTCCACACTAACCATCCCCAGCTCCTTCTGTTGCTCTTCATAAGATTTATTCTCCAGGTCCCTCCCAGCTTCCTTCCCCTGCTCTGCCCTGCCTCCGGCACCTCCACATCTCTCTTCTATTGAGGTGCCCCAAACTGGACACAATACTCCAGGTGTGACCTCACCAGAGCTGAGTACCAGGGGGCAATGACCTCCCTGCTCCTGCTGGACACAGCATTTCTTATCCAAGCCAGGATGCCATAGGCTGTGTTGGCCACCTGGGCACACTACTGGCTCCTATTCCACTGCTTGCCAATACTGGATTTCACAGTATCACAGTATCACCAAAGTTGGAAGAGACCTCAAAGAGCATCGAGTCCAACCTGTCACCACAGATCCCATGACTAGACCAAGGCACCAAGTGCCACATCCAATCCCCTCTTGAACACCTCCAGGGATGGGGACTCCACCACCTCCCTGGGCAGCACATCCCAATGGCAAATGACTCTCTCGGTGAAGAACTTTCTATTCACCTTATATACTTTGAAGCCTCAAAATGAGTAATAATCAAACTTACCAAAGAGGCCAGGTGCATGTCCAGAAGACAATGTTGTCCTTATAAATGCTGGGAAGTTGAAAAGCTTTGGGAACCTTTTATTTCAAATAAAAGGAGATGACAATTGATTGTCGACTTATCAATTCATTAGCAAATAATTCAACATGAAGCAGGGTTAATGCAATTGCTTATTTAATTCCTTGATTTTGTCCATCACTGATTGCTTTTGTGCTACCATTTGTTTCTTCAGTGGTTCAGGAATTTGTATGGTTATAGCTTTCATTAATGAAAAAGTGGTCAGTGAGGAAACATGAAAGGGAGGCAGGCAGTGCAATGAATAAGTTGCACATAAACTGCCCTCAGCACATGCAAATAAACTGCACATGAAATGGCTGCCTCTCTTTGCTCCCTTCAGTGCCACCAGTAATGGAGAAGTTCAAAGACATAACACAGGCACCTGCTTGCCACACTCAGGTCTAATAAAATCACTCTCTGCTAACAATCACATCAGACCTAACGATAATCACCTCCTCCCTAATACCAGCTCTTTATAACTCACACAGTATTCATCTCCTAAAGGATAAAGTATACTTTACTGTGCCTTTATTCTGATTGAGATGATAGCTTTTCAGCTACCTTCAGGGCCTCTATAAATTCTGCATTCCAAATGGGAAGATAGGAAAGGAGCAGCTTTTCTTCTAGAGACAGAAAAATCACCCTCCTCCCCTGTAAAAAAAACCCAACCAAACAAAAAAACCCTCAAATAAATTAAAGACAAATTCTGCTGAGGAGCAGCTAATAAAAATGAAGCAAAGTCCATTTTATACCGACATGGACATCTCTCAGGTGAAAGCCCAGCTTCACCTTGAAGTTTTCAAGTGACCTGTTGGCTACATCGATGTAAATATTCCCTCCCCAGGGAGGTGATAGAGTTACCATCCCTGGAAGGGTTTAAAAAGGGACTGGATGAGGCACTAGTCATTCTGCCCCTGTACTCAGCACTGGTTAGGTCACACTGTGAGTCCAGTGTCCAGTTCTGGGCCCCTCAGCTTAGGAAAGATGTTGAGGTGCTGGAAGGTGTCCAGAGAAGGGCAACAAAGCTAGGGAGGGGTTTGGAGCACAGCCCTGTGAGGAGAGGCTGAGGGAGCTGGGGTTGCTTAGCCTGGAGAAGAGGAGGCTCAGGGGAGACCTTCTTGCTCTCTACAACTACCTGAAGGGAGGTTGTAACCAGGAGGAAGTTGGTCTTCTCTCCCAGGCAATCAGCACCAGAACAAGAGGACACAGTTTCAAGCTGCACCAGGGGAGGTTTAGTCTGGATGTTAGGAAGAAATTCTTCCCAGCAAGAGAGATTGGCCATTGGAATGTGCTGCCCAGGGAGGTGGTGGAATCACCATCACTGGAGATGTTTAAAAAGAGCCTGGATGAGGCACTTGGTGCCATGGTTTAGTTGCTTAGATGGTGTTGTGTAGGTTGGACTTGATGATCTTGAAGGTCTTTTTTCCAACCTGGTTAATTCTGTATTCTCTACTCTGTATTTAGTTAATTTCCTACTAAGTTTTCCCCCTTCATAAATTTTATGGGACTGCATCAAGATTCTTGTTTGTTGGGGGTTTTAATAACTCCTTTTTTTCTTTTTTTTTTTTTCCTATATTTGAAGACAAAAGGTGATTTGAAGGTGGTGGAGTTGACATCCATGAAGTTGTTTAATAAAAGCCTGGATGAGGCACTTAGTGGCATGGTCTAGTTGATTAGATAGGGTTGAGTGATCAGTTGGACTTGATCTTGGAGGTCTCTTCCAACCTTTGCTGATTGATTGTATGATTCTGTGAACACTGAGCCAGCTAGCACTTAAAACTGCTTCTTTGAGTGGCTGCCTGGCTGCAGTCATGAGCACATATTTATCTTCACAATGCAGATGTCAGGGAAGAAAGCATCAACATCTCATTTTAATAGTGGAAGACTAGCAGACAGAGAAGTTGTTCAAAGAGAGCTGAACCAACCATGTGGCAGAAACATTCTTCACATTCCAGTTAATAATAACTAGCATAACAGCTCTCTGGCCATTGACTAGGCAATTCATGCTGATACTGTGGACTGTTTTAATCTCATTTGATCAGAAGTGATTTCACTCTAAGCTCCAATCCCCAATTTCCACTGCCCTTCAAGGAGCAAAAACCTAGTGCTGTAGGGATAGTCCTTTATGCTTCATTGTCACACAGGCATTTATGCAGTGAGAAAAAACATTGGGGGTCTTGTACTGAATGTTCAGGTATGCAGCCAATGACCAAGTGTGTATTTATATATATATATATACATACAATACACACACTATATATATATATATATATATAAATTCATGTTAACAATGGTATGAAGTTGGACTGTGTTTTCAGCCTGAATGAGGAAAAGAAATAAGTTGTCTTCTAATGTATTGTGTTGGGTGCAAATGGCAAGGTTTTAGTAGCAAGAGGTTGCAGGGATGACTTCTCTGGGTGGAAATGAGGGTTTGCTCTGTGCCAGACACTACTGGTTCCAGCCAACTCCACAATGTCTCACTTGGAGGCTAAAGCCGAGAGCCCAACAGCCAAGCACGTGGTGCCTGTGAAAACATTTAGGAAAGGTCAGAATTGGAAGGATGGAACCATAAAATGAGAGGAAAAACAGTGTCATAGGTGTATTAGGTGCTCTGTGGAGAACAAGGTACTCCCCCAGAGTGATAGAAGCCCATGAATGAGTTGATGCCAGAAGAGGGACATCCCTGAAGATGCTATAGGCTGCAAAGAACACATGCTGGAGTATAAGAAATTAATAAGAAGGAAGAAGAGGAAGAGAGAAATTACTGCATCCTCATCCTGACCACCTGCTGCTTTGCTGAAGGGACTGAATGTAACGTGCAGTGACAACAGATCAGTGAATGGAGAGAAGTTGTGTCTGGAAAGCAGGGAGAGAAGGTGTCTGTCCCTAACTGTTTGAATATTTTCTCCTTTGTTTACCAGCATCTGAACCAGTAACTAAATATTTACTGTACATATATGAAATTCCTCAAGTCAAGCCTGTTTTGGATCTGGTGAGTGATTTTCCTGCCTTTACTGCAACCCATACATTTTCTAACTCCTGTTCTTCCTATGTTGTTCCCCATCCTATTGTGGGGTGGGCAATGAGTAAGCAAGGGACCAAGTTTTGGATGCTGAGATGCTATCTGATCAGCCCACCATATCTGAAGGAGCAAAGATATTCATAAGCAACATCAAATATGTATTTGGATTATTTTGGGGGGGGGGATTGCAATAACAACTTGGAAGTCAGTCCTGAATTGGTATCATTCCTTTGTGAATGTAGTGTGATTTAAGTGTGCTATTCATAAACAGAAAGAGCAAATCCATTGCCAGCATCTTACCACATAACTGAAGAGATTGGAGTAGCATCAAGACAATATTAGACCTAGAAAGATATTTAATGGTAAGACATTTGTTTTCTAAAGGTAGTAGTGTCGTTAAGGTGATGTCACCCAGAATTATTCACTCTGCTGTTTACTGCAACCCATACATTTTCTAACTCCTGTCCTTCCTATGTTGTTCCCCATCCTGTTGTGGGGTGGGCAATGAGTAAGCAAGGGACCAAGTTTTGGATGCTGAGATGCTACCTGATCAGCCCACCATATCTGAAGGAGCAAAGATATTCATAAGCAACATCAAATATGTATTTGGATTATTTCTTTTCCTTGCAATAGTAACTTGGAAGTCACTCCTGAATTGATATCATTCTTTGTGAGCAGAATGTGATTCAAGCCTGCTTTTTAGAACAGAAAGAGCGACTCCATTGCCAGCATCTTGCCATATAACTGAAGAGATTGGAGTAGCATCAAGACAATATTAGACCTAGAAATATATTTAATGGTAAGACATTTGTTTTCTAAAGGTAGTAGTGTTGTTCAGGTGATGTCACCCAGAATTATTCACTCTGCTGTTTACTTCAACCCATACATTTTCTAACTCCTGTCCTTCTTATGTTGTTCCCCATCCTGCTGTGGAGTGGGCAATGAGCAGGCAAGGGTCTGAGTTTCAGATGCTGAGAAGCTACCTGATCAGCCCACCATATCTGAAGGAGCAAAATCTTATAAAACAACATCAAATATGTATTTGGATTATTTTTTGGTTGTTGCAATAGTAACTTGGAAGTCAGTCCTGAATGAATATCATTCCTTTGTGAACAGAGCCTGCTTTTCAGAACAGAAAGAGCAACTCCATTGCCAGCATCTTGCCATATAACTGAAGAGATTGGAGTAGCATCAAGACAATATTAGACCTAGAAAGATACTTGATGGTAAGACATTTGTTTTCTAAAGGTAGTAGTGTCGTTAAGGTGACGTCACCCAGAATTACTCCCCCCGCTGCCTATGCTTTTCAATGTATCCCTCTCTGCCTCTAATGCAGTGCATTACAGCTGAAATCAGCCCAGCCATTCAGCACATCTTTTATGCTTTTCCATAAGCTTCCTAATTGCCAAGGATGGACAGTAAAGTAAATAGAGAACAGATGGGTCAAGACAGTAAATGCATTCTTTCTTCCAGTGGTCCGTATAACATCGTTTCTGCTGATAACTGGCAACGTCTGACCTTTTACACTGACAGGATGCTCACTGCTGAAGCTTTTCAAAGACAGCTATCTCATCTCAAACAAAAAATAAAATGGAAGCCAAGGCATTCAAGATGGGCTTGTATTTGTCTCTGAATCACACTGTCATTTTTGCTCTGCTAGTGTTTGCTATCCAGTCTGGACAAGCAGCTATTCTGCAGCTCAGCTCATATAACCTTGAGTTCTTCAGAAAGTCCTTGAGAGTTAATGCAGCTGGTTTATGCAACTACAATTCATGTATATAAGTGAGTTATGCAGAATCTTGGCAGCTAGCAGTGCTAATAAACATTTAATTTACAACTTATACAATCCTTTTAACTCTGCAAAGTGCTTCATGTATCCATTTATTTCTTCTGGTTTATTATAATCCCTCTTTAGCTCCACTCACATTTCTGGGGAGCCCTCCATGGTGTAAAAGAACAGGACTAGTTCAGGGATAGTGTGGCCAGCAGGACAAGGGAGGTTATTCTGCCCCTCAGCACTGGTTAGTTATTGAGTCCTGTGTCCAGTTCTGGGCTCCTCAGTTCAAGAGACATGTTGAGGTACTGGAGCATGCCCAAGAAGGGCGATGAAACTGGTGAGGAGCCTGGAACACAGCCCTGTGAGGGAGACTGAGGGAGCTGGAGTTGTTTAGCCTGAAGAAGGGGAGGCTCAGGGGAGACCACCTTGCTGTCTACAACTACCTGAAAGGAGGTTGTAACCAGGTGGGGATTGGTCTTCTCTCCCAGGCATCCAGCACCAGAACGAGGGGTCACAGTCTCAAGCTGTGCCAGGGGAGGTTTAGGCTGGATGTTAGGAAGAAGTTCTTCACAGAGAGAGCGATTGCCCATTGGAATGCACTGCCCAGGGAGGTGGTGGAGTCGCCGTCCCTGGAGATCTTCAAGAATAGAGTGGATGAGGCACTTAGTGCCATGGTCTAGTTGATCGGATAGGGCTGGGTGATAGGTTGGACTGGATGATCTTGGAGGTCTCTTCCAACCTGGTTGATTCTGTGATTCTATGACTCAGGTGTGAACAGCTCATGGCTCAGCAGGAACCATGTTAAGATTTCAAGCTGGACTTCTAGTGCAGATACAGAAAACAGAAACAACCAGGTCAGAAAAGACCTTCGAGATCATCGAGTCCAACCTATCACCCAACACCATCACCAGGGCAAGGCAGAGGGGGAGGAGAAACTCTCTCAACCTACCAACCACAGCCCAGAATGCATTGGCATTTGATATTACTTGTCCCATATGGTTTAGTTGATTAGATGGTGTTGGGTGAGAGGTTGGACTTGATGATCTCAAAGGTCTTTTCCAACCTGGTTAATTAAATCCTATCCTATCCTATCCTATCCTATCCTATCCTATCCTATCCTATCCTATCCTATCCTATCCTATTCCTTCCTATCCCATCCTATCCTATCCTATCCTATCCTATCCTATCCTATCCTATCCTTTCCTATCCTATTCTTTCCTATCCTATCCTATCCTATCCTATCCTATCCTATCCTATCCTATCCTATCCTATCCTATCCTATCCTATCCTATCCCTTTGAGATTCTGTCTGTATCCTTCTCCAGTTACTCCAGTTCTCTTGTCACTACAAAAGCAGGAGGACATTCTAACCTTAGGATTCCTAAATGTTTTGTTTACAATCATCACTTAAATGTCAGTGATTTCATTGCTCATTATGTTAGATTAAAAGATCATACCAGATCTGCTTGCACCTGAGAAATGAATATGGAAAACAAAGGCTTTGTAGTTTTGGGAGTTTTTTAAATACTACACTTCAGAATTATATTTGTTTTGAAGGGATAAAATTTTAATTAATGTAAAAAAATTCTCTTCTTCATCTTGGGATCTTCTCACAGTATCTAAATGTCAAATAAAGGTAGAGATGGAGACTTCTGGCTTCAGAATAGCACAAAATTTCTTGCTATTCATAGTTAATTTCTTATTTTTGACTCCTAAGCCTAAAAAGGTTTGAGTGCTTGAGCCCCCAGTATAGGAAGGACATGGACCTGATGCAGAGGGGCCAGAGGAGGGCCATGAAAATGATCAATGGATTGGAACACCTCTGCTATAGGGACAGGCTCAGGGAGCTGGTAGTGTTCAGCCTAGAGAAGAGAAGGCTCCAGGAAGACCTCATAGCAGCCTGCCAGTACCTGAAGGGGGCTACAAGAAGGCTGCAGAGGGACTGTTTGTGAAGGCCTGCAGTGACAGGATGAGGGGCAATGGCTTCAGACTAGAGAAAAGCAGATTTAGATTTGATGTTAGAAACAGGTTCTTTAATATGAGGGTGGTGGAACACCTGAACAGGTTGCCCAGGGAGGTGGTTGGGGCCCCATCCCTGGAGATATTCAAAGTGAGGCTTGACAGGGCTCTGGGCAGCCTGCTCTAGTTGGGGATATCCCTGCTGACTGCAGAGGGGGTTGGACTGGATGACCTTCAGAGATGCCTTCCAACCCAGACCGTGCTATGATTCTGTGAAATGTGTAATATGTTCTGCTTTCTGCTACACTACAGTCACAGGAAGGCAATACTGCTCCAATTTATGCTTGATTCTGCTGAAAGGCTTTGATTCTTTTGAAACTGATGTCAGGGACACTTGAACTTAGTGATTTAGAATGGCTTAATGAAGGTTGCTAAAAGCAGACAACCAGGGGAAATACTTGAATTAGTCAGTGTATCTCTTTAGGCCTACGAGCCATAGAAACTTGATTTGGGGCTATGGGGGCTTTCCCACTGCACATCATCCCTTTCCCCTCAAAAATCTCTCCCAACCAGGTTATAATCAGTGATTTGAACATCAGCCAAACCACCTCATCAGACTTCAGCAACAGAGGATGGATGAAATGTGCAACTCATAAATTAGCAATTCATAGTTGCTATAATTTATGGCTCAGGCTCCTGGAAATGAGCTCTACTTGTAATGTGGTTCTTCCAGCGAGCATCTTCCACTATTAGAAATAAAGCTGCAAAATTCAGTTCCCCCTCTCTGCTTTCATGGGTGAATTAATGACTGATAAACTTCAGAGTCATAACTGATCAAAGGCCAAAGATGCCTAAGCATAGAGCTACATAAACTAAACTGAATTACACAAAAAAGAAAACCCCCAAGAAATAAAAGATAAAATCAGAGTCTGATTTTCATGAACTGGTTTTAAAGGTCACTCACAGCTCTGCTAGAGCAAAGCTATGAGAAGACTTAAGCACACAGTCTGGGGGAATCAGGAAACCTGGTCACACCTTCCATCCAGAGCATAGAACTGATCCCATTGGAGGACACAAATTAGCTAGAAAACCTCAGGTACTTTTACACACAACCACTCCAGAGAGAAATGCCATCAAAATCCCACTTCATAGCAGCTTCCACAAAATGTCTTTCATACTTCCACAAATTTTCCTTCTATTTAGGAAGTCTTTAGCAGCAGACAGTAGAAGGAGTGAAGTATCTTGAGCATAAGGTCTCAAGCACAAGCCCTGTGAGGAGAGGCTGAGGGAGCTGGGGATGTTTAGCCTGGAGAAGAAAAGGCTGCAGGGAAATCTTACTGCTCTCTACAACTACCTGAAGGGAGGTTGTAGCCAGGTGGGGGTTGGTCTCTTGTCCCAGGCAACCAGCACCAGAACAAGAGGACACAGTCTCAACCTGTGCCAGGGGAAGTTTAGGCTGGAGGTGAGGAGAAAGTTCTTCCCAGCAAGAGAGATTGCCCATTGGAATGTGCTGCCCAGGGAGGTGGTGGAGTCACCATCACTGGAGGTGTTCAAAAGAGGATTGGATTTTGCACTTGAAGCCATGGCTTAGTTAGTCATGAGGTGTTGGGTGATAGGTTGGACTTGATGATCTCTGAGGTCTTTTCCAACCTTATTGATTCTATGATTTCTTTTGATTCCTCAATAATGATTCACATGAAAACCTTTCCTGGACATTAGGGGGGAAAAACCAATCACTGAAAGGGTTGTCAGACATTGGAACAGGCTTCCAAGGGAGGTGGCTGAGTCACCACCCTTGGATGTATTTAAAAGCCATGTAGATGTGGTTCTTGGGGATATGACTTAGTGGTGGGCTTGGTAGAGCAGGATTAATGGTTGGACTCAATGATCTTGAAGAACTTCCCAACTTAAATGATCCTGTGATTCTACCTTTCCAAACTCAGTGCATATGTCATCAGCACTGTGCTTTGTCTCTCCTACTGACATGCACTAACATTCCCCCCCATTTCAAATTCTCCTACTGCATTTGGTCTGGGCAGGGACTGGCTTGAGAGCAGCCCTGAAGAAAAGGACTTCGGGGTGCTGGTGGATGAAAAGCTCAACATGAGCCAGCAGTGAGCACTTGCAGCCCAGAAAGCAAATCACATCCTGGGCTGCATCAAGAGAAGCACAGCCAGCAGGTCGAGGGAGGTGATTCTCCCCCTCTACTCCACTCTGGAGGGACCACACCTGGAGTACTGTGTCCAGTTCTGGAGCCCTTAGTACAGGAAACATCTGGAGGTGCTGGAACATGTCCAGAGAAGGGCCACAAGGATGATCAGAGGACTGGAGCTCCTCTGCTATGGAGACAGAGTGGAAGTAGGGGTTATTTATTCTATATCAGAGAAAGCTCTGAGGAGAACCAGTTGTGGCTTTCCAGTATCTGAAGGGGGCTACAAGAAAGCTGGGGAGGGACTTTTGAGGGTGTCAGGGAGTGATAGGACTGGGGGGAATGGAACAAAACTAGAAATGGGCAGATTCAGATTGGATGTTAGGAAGAAGTTCTTTGCCCATGAGGGTGGTGAGGCACTGGCACAGGTTGCCCAGGGAGGTGGTGGAAGCCTCATCCCTGGAGGTTTTTGCAGCCAGGCTGGATGTGGCTGTGAGCAACCTGCTGTAGTGTGAGGTGTCCCTGCCCATGGCAGAGGGGCTGGAACTGGATGATCCTTGAGGTCCCTTCCAACCCTAACAATTCTATTATGTAAACTCCACAGACGAGTTTATGCCTAATCTGAGTTTGTGGACTTCAGCTTTCACAATTAACTTGCTTTCCAAAACTCTGTCAAAAATGCTGAAACTGGTTTTCCATCAGGACAAAATTGCAGTTGTGTTCAGCACGATGCCTGCGTTCAGCCTTCAGGGTGACAGTATCTTCAGCATCCATCAGTGGGCATTTGATTGCTGACTGAAGGGTAACATTTTCTCTCACTGGCAGGCCTGGCAGAAGTAATGCCTTGTTTTGGCAGTTCTGCTACCTAAAAAACGGCCTGGATTTTCTGTAAGTAATTAGTCAGCAGGGATAGCTGTCTAGCAGATACTTATCTAGGAGATAGTTGTCTAGGAGTCTCCAGGAAAGTTTCCTGCCTAGACTGGGTGTGGATAAAATGGAAACATTACTCACCTTGACCTTCATGAACCTAATGTCTGTTTTTCAGTTTGGTTGGTCCTTTTTATCCCTGGCTGAATGTATTCTTCTCCCTACATAATAAGTAGAGTAGGAAGAGAGTTCAACCAAAGCAAGTGAATGATAATGAACCTTTGTAAAAGTAATTGTTTATCTTTCAACACAACGTGTTAGAGAGAGAGAGGGAAAAAAGGTTAAGTGTGTGGAACACTGTATGGAGGAGGATGAATGCAGAAATAAAAGGGAGGACACTGTTTTGCATCAGAACATTCTGCCTGATGAGGTAGCACCAGCAGCTGGCATAGGTTGGGAATGCAGAAGTAGCGTGGAGTTTAAAGATGAATGTATTATGTGCTAAATAACATTCATTTATACCCCCTTGCAAAAAAGGAAAGAACAGATACTGTGCCTTTGATTTGAGACTTCTGAACAGTTGGGTTTCGCCCTTTTTCGTCTTTTCTTTCGGTGGGTTCCAAAAAGACCAAAGTAGGGATTAAATCTGCCAGAAAAGAGATGGTGTTTAATCAAACCGTGGATGGATAGGGGAAGAGCTGAAACATTTGAGCAGATGAAACACCCCAATGAACAAATAATGATGACTTTGATGAGTTTTAAACACAAGGCCGTGCTCATCGTGAGTGATGAGCCACCCAAAAAAAAAAGAAACGTTGAAAGGGAGTTCTGCAGTCAAAAGCCAAGCCTGTTTGTATCATTAATGAATGATGAGCAACAGAAGAACAAACCCCAAATCTCAATATGAAGAATAATGACAACTTTGATAAGTTCATTACACAGGCATCCCCGTGCTGCATGGAAATATGGAGGATTAAAGAGACAAAGGATTGCAGTTGAAATCCTGCGAGGCGAGCCTTTATGTGATTAAAATTTAGTGGCTGGCTGTAATAATTTTTAAAATGAAAGAGTGTAACCACTTAAAACTGGCAAACATGTAGATTACAGGCTTAATTAAAACAAATCAGAGGCAAAAGGAATTCTGCATTAATTTCTTTTAGAGTGCTCTTATCGACACTGCATGAATAATGCATTCCTGCAGGGAATGGGGACATACATTACACATAGTGTATTGGTGTAGTTGTCTACACAGATTATATGCATTTAGAATCATAGAATCATAGAATCAATAAGGCTGGAAAAGACCTCAGAGATCATCAAGTCCAACCTGTCACCCAACACCTCCTGACTACTAGAATCATAGAGTCAAGAAGGTTGGAAAAGACCTCAGAGATCACCAACTCCAGCCTGCCACCCAACACCTCCTGACAACTAAACCATGGCTCCAAGTGCCACATCCAGTCCCCCCTTGGACACCTCCAGGGACGGTGACTCCACCACCTCCCTAGGCAGAACATTCCAACAGCTAACAACTCTCTCTGTGAAGAACTTTCTCCTCACCTGAAGCCTAAACTTTTACCAAACCCCTGGCTCCAAGTGCCATGTCCAATCCTTTTTAGAACACTCTAGGGACGGTGACTCCACCACCTCCCTGGGCAGCACATTCCAATGGCCATTAACTCTTTCTGTGCAGAACTTTCTACTCACCTCGAGCCTAAACCTCCTCTAGCACAGCTTGAGACTGTGTCCTCTTGTTCTGATGCTGGTTGCCTGGGGAAGAACTGCTTCCTAACATCCAGAGAGCATCACACTTCTCATTTCTAAGCTTCTCTCCAAGAGCTCATTTGTAACAATTAGGTAGGGAAGCAAGATTGAAAGCAAAATAAAAAGCTTGCACAAATCTAATTGAAACTTTTAATTAGTCTTATGCTATTTTTAGGCTGTCTCAAGGCTTCATAATTGAGCCTTTACAGTTGTACAAACAAACAGAAGACCAGCAAGAACCTGAAATTCATGATGTTTACTAATGAAGCCAGCCTGGAAAGCTCTTCATTGAATATTGCAGTTTGATTGCCATCATATTCTGATTGGCCCCTTGATAGGCATTTTAATGAGCACATGGGATCTGAAATGTAAAGCAAGGTGTTACCAGGGGTATTTCACTAGAGCTGACAAGATTCAAATGAAAAGAGAATAAAACCCAAAACCATTTAATGTTCTGGTTTATGAAAACATTAGAAAAGGAAGGCCAGGAAAGACACAAATTAATTTATTAGATGGAGCTGAGAGTAACTTACATGAATAAATTAATTTTAAATCACAAGGAATGCCTGGGAAAGGAGGTAGTTTAATCTCCTTATTGAGAAATGGATTCATTAATATCATTGGGCTTGCTGTGGACACACAAATAACAGTCTAGGCCTTTGCATTCTCACTGACCTTGAAATATGTACTGAGACAAAGAAGAAACATTATAGGAAGAAGAACAAACATGTACAAGTACACATGAACTGCTAACTCCAGTTTCCCTAGTTCATAGGCTCACAGGAGGTTAGGGGTTGGAACACCCCTGCTAGAGCAGGACCATAGAATCTAGCACAGGATGCACAGGAATGCATCCAGATAGCTCTGGAAAGTCTCCAGAGAGGAGACTCCACAATCTCTCTAGGGCGCCTGTTCCACTGCTCTGTGAGCCTCACAGGGAAGAAGTCCCTCGTCATGCTGAGCTGGAACCTCCTGTGCTGTAGTTTATATTGATTAGTCCTGTTCCAGGGAGCAAGTGAGCAGAGCCTGTCCCCTCCCTCTTGACTCCCAGCCCTCAGATATTTAGAAACATTTATTAAATCCCCTCTCAGTCTTCTCTTTTCCAGACTAAAAAGCCCCAGGGGTTCTCCTCATGGGGCAGTGCTCTATAACCTCAACCATCCTGGCGGCACTTCATTGGGCTCTCTCCAGCAAATCACTGTCCCTCTTGAACTGGGGAGCCCAGGACTGGATGCAATATTCCAGGTGAAATCACACTATGGCAGAGCAGAGGGGAAGGAGAACCTCCCTGGATCTGCTGGACACACTCCTCTTAATGCACCCCAGGATGACATTGGCCTTCTTGGCCACATGGCACATTGCTGTCCCATGGAAAACCAGTTATCCACAGGGACTCCCAGTTCCTTCTCCACATCAGTTCATCAGTTTCATCCAATTTCTACTGAATTTATGGATGTTATTTATTTTGTGATGTTTTATTTATTATTCTATTTCCAGTTTATTTTAGGAAGGCTTTAAAGAATTTATTCTGATCATTACTATAGTTTTGCTATTGAAATCCAGAATTAACCAGGTTGAAAAAGACGAACCTATCACCCAACACCATCTAATCAGCTAAACCATGGCACCAAGTGCCTCATCCAGGCTCTTCTTAAACACCTCCAAGGATGGTGACTCCACCACCTCCCTGGGCAGCACATTCCAATGGTCAATCTCTCTTTCTGGGAAGAATTTCTTCCTCACATCCAGTCTAAACTTCCCCTGGCACATCTTGAGACTGTGTCCTCTTGTTCTGGTGCTGGCTGCCTGGGCAAAGAGACCAACCCCAGCTGGCTACAACCTCGCTTCAGGTAGGTTGTAGAGAACAATAAAGTCTCCCCTGAGCCTCCCCTTCTCCAGCTAAACAACCCCAGCTCCCTCAGCCTCTCCTCATAGAGAGGCTCCTCATTGAAGCATGGAAATTAATTACTTCTTGTCCTCTTGCCCATTCTTCATTCTATCATTGGCCAGAGTGGGAAGGCTGCTAGAGTGGGAAGGCTGCTATTTTGCTGGAAAAAATACAGAAAACTGTTGAAATGATTGAAGCTTTCCTACACTGAGAGAGATTACAAAGCCCCCACAAGAACTCAGCTAGCTGAAGCAAGAGTTCTTCTTAACGAGGCTGTAGGAAGCTGGCATGGGCCACGGTCATTAAGCCACACACTCTCTAAAATGAGCAAATCACCTTCTCTTGTAAATGGCTGAAACTCCACTGCAGTTAGTGAAGCTGCCTGGCACTGGAGTTCTTCCAGTTTGTAACAAGATTAAAACCAAGCTCAAAACAAAAGGGGGCTTTAAGTACTCATCTTTTCCCCCATTGCTCCTGAAAATAAGAGAGGAGAGGATTAGATGACTGGAGGAAAAAGCTCTTTGCATGTAATAATTTATTACCATTATGGTGTTTTGCTGTTTGAGGGGGTTTTTTTGTATTTTAGGTCTTTACACAGCTTGTTTTAAACACAAAGCAGCAAGTGAATTTGCAAGTGTCCAGAGAAGGGCCACAAGGATGAGCAGAGGGCTGGAGCACCTCTCCTATGAGGACAGACTGAGGGAGTTGGGGCTGTTCAGTCTGCAGAAGAGAAGGCTCTGAGGAGACCTAATTGTGGCCTTCCAGGATCTGAAGGGGGCCTACAAGAAGGCTGGGGAGGGACTTATCAAGATATCAGGTAGTGATAGGACTAGGGGGAATGGAATGAAGCTGGAGGTGGGGAGATTCAGTCTGGATGTGAGGAAGAAGTTCTTCCCCATGAGAGTGGTGAAGCCCTGGAATGGGTTATCCAGGGGTTGGTTGAGGCCCCGTCCCTGGAAGTGTTTGGGACCAGACTGGATGAGGCTGTGTCCAGCCTGATCTAGTGTGGGGTGTCCCTTCCCATGGCAGGGGGGTTGGAACTAGATGATCCTTGTGGTCCCTTCCAACCTTGAGTGATCCTATGATTCAGTAGAAAGCCTTTTGCCACCCCATTTTTCTTTGGATTAATTGCCCTGTACAGATTCTCATTTCTAGCAGCTAGTGAAAGGAGTAGCTAATTTCAATGACTAGCTAACTTTTAGCTGGCTAAAGCTAGCTGAAGCCCATCCTCTTGCAAAGAGATTCTGGGAGGCATTAATGCACTACGTCAGTTGGGTTTTAGTTTTGGGGTGGAGAGGGTAGGCAGTCTTGAGGCAGATCCACCAGCAACCACAAACACAAAAGGGGCTTCCAATGCAGAGCATTACAGATATCTTGTTTGTCTGATTTTTTCCTTGCACAAAGGATTATTTTCAGGTTCAGTCCTACACCAGCAATTTTTGCTTCTCTTCTGTTGTGGAAGTAGCTTGGCAGAATCCCCTTCAGGTCCCTGGAAGAAAGAGAAAACCCCATAAAAACCTGTCACTTGCTTTTGAAAGGAAAATATTGTAAAGATTTCATCTGAATTACGGAGAGACCTGTTTTAAATTTAGGCCTGTCTGACACATGAGGAGATAATAAATGTTTTTTAAAGCATCTTCAGAATGTTGGCTCTTTATCCCCTGCACTGCTTGGGTGTATCTTCACTATTTCAGGTAAGAGGTATAAAAGCATCTCTCATTGTTCTCAGTTTATTTTGATATTTCTGAGAGCTACTGCAATCCAGCAGGCAGAAAACCCTGAACATTTGTGAGCAGCAGATCACAGAATCACAGAATGTTAGGGGGCTGGAAGGGACCTTGAAAGATCATCCAGTCCAACCCCCCTGCCAGAGAATTCCATTAAAATGTGTGTCTCTTTTGAGTCAGAATATGGATCAGGATGTTTAGTTCTAAATGCTTCCCTTCTCTGTACAAAAACTTTGCCATCAAACTAAAATATAAAGAACAATAGGAAGCTGCAAACATTTAATTGGACTCTAAGTTCTTCATAGAAAGAGAGATTGGCCATTGGAATGTGCTGCCCAGGGAGGTGGTGGAGTCACCATCACTGGAGGTGTTTAAGAAGAGCCTGGATGAGGCACTTGGTGCCATGGTTTAGTTGATTAGATGGTGTTGGGTAATAGGTTGGACTTGATGGTCTCAAAGGTCTTTTCCAACCTGGTTAATTCTATTCCATTCCATTCCATTCCATTCCATTCCATTCCATTCCATTCCATTCATTCCATTCATTCCATTCCATTCCACTCCACTCCACTCCACTCCACTCCACTCCACTCTATCAAAAGTTTCATGAGCGGCCAGCTCTTGTTCCAATCCTCACGATTAGCTGAACCCTTGGTGACACAACCCTAATATTTTCCACTGGAAAACTGCTTGCCGGTTTTACAAAAGGTGTGATACAATCATCATAACCTCCATTTAATCAATGCATGTATACTAAACCCTGGCTCAAAGGCAAATCTTTCACAGGAGATGCTATTTTCCGTGCTATGCTTATTGCTTTGTCTGTCCCAATCACAGCCTAACTCCTAAGCCCGAGGGAGATATCTTCACTTATGACTTGGCACAGTGTGAACCTAACAGATGGACAGAAGCATTAAGTAGCCAAAAGCTGGTGCTCTGTGCACATTTAGGGTGTTTGCTGATGACAGGGTTCTCAGAGAAGAATTTTCAAACAGCTGTCAATCCTACAGCTACAGCCCCATGTTTAAGTGGATGCAGCACTAATTCAGCTTCCAGATATTCCTGCTGCAAAACAAGGAAAAGGTAGCTTCCAACCTATGCAAGGAAAGCTTTCACTTGGGGCTTTGAATTCCAATGTGGATATGAGCTGCAACAAGAGAAAATGCATAAGGCTTGAGCCTTGGAACACTGAATAGAATAGAATTAACCAGGTTGGAAAAGACCTTCGAGATCATTGATTCCAACCTATCACCCAACACCATCGAATCAACTAAACCATGGCACCAAGTGCCCCATCCACTGCATCCTGGACATTATCTTCTGTTTGCCTCTGTAAAGATATCCTTTACTAAATACAGCTGAAAGCTGCTGGGAGAGGCATGGAAACCAGGCCAAGCAGGATGGTGTCCTTTTGCCACAGCTAGATATTCACGCAGCAGAGAAAGGCAGTTTAAACCTCACTGGCCACTGAGGACATCAACCCTTCTGAACTGTCACATTCAGACAGGGTCAAGAAAGGCAAAATGAACTGATTATTTCAAATGTTTTGAAGATTCTGCAGAAAATCCAGGGTTTGGTTTTTTTTTTCCCTTCCCAAAACCTTTTTATCTTTAGAGTCGAGGGAACACGCACTGAGTCTGATTGGTTCTGTCAAGAAGAGCAGGACTTTTGTATTATCTTCAAACATCTCTGATAAATATTTGATCTGTGACATTCTCTTTCTGGGGAATATTGCCAAGGGGGATGCTAACAAGAAAACCTTTTGATTGTAATCAGTGCTGCTAAGCATTTCTGGAAGCTGTAGAGGATGCTTGCGCATTTCAGAGCAGCACAAGGTCTCCGTGGAAGGGAACAAAATGATGTGGTCAGAGAATATTGTGGGCTTGCTGCCCTCTATTCTCACCATGCCCATGCTTCCAGTGCTTTGCAATGCTGTTCCAGCCACCTATTCTCTCTCTCTGTGCTGACAGAGTTCTTCACAAAACATTGCAGCAATTTTAATTCCCCATTTAAAGGAAGTTTTTCATCATAGTAGGAGTCAGGGTTGGAAGTGGCCACAAGGATCATCTAGTTCCAACCCCCCTGCCATGGGCAGGGACACCTCACACTAGATCAGGCTGGACACAGCCTCATCCAGCCTGGGCTCAAACACCTCCAGGGACGGGGCCTCAACCACCTCCCTGGACAACCCATTCCAGGGCTTCACCACTCTCATGGGGAAGAACTTCCTCCTCAAGTCCAGCCTGAATCTCCCCACCTCCAGCTTCATTCCATTCCCCCTAGTCCTATCACTACCTGATAGCCTGAAAAGTCCCCTCCGCAGCCTTCTTGTAGGCCCCCTTCAGATCCTGGAAGGCCACAATGAGGTCACCTCGGAGCCTTCTCTTCTCCAGACTGAACAGCCCCAACTCCTTCAGTCTGTCCTCATAGGAGAGGAGCTCCAGCCCTCTGATCATCCTCGTGGCCCTGCTCTGGACATGTTCCAGCACCTCCAGATCCCTCTTGTAATAGGGGTTCCAGAACTGGAGGCAGTACTCCAGGCAGGGTCTCAGCAGGGCTGAGTAGAGGAGGAGAGTCAGCTGATACTTGACACATACTTTGAGGGCTTTACCTGTAAAATATTACTAGATCAATGCTTATTAAGAACAAATCAAAATTGCTGTTGTGGCATGTTTGTCACAATACTTCCACCCATGCAGTACACTGGGAAGCATATGTGCCAGCACCTGTAAGGAAAGCCCAATTAAATCATGACTGAGTGATATTAAGCTTTGAGGAGAGAATATTTTAATTGCAATTTAATAACCTTTGCTAACCTGGAAGAATTAATGATAAATATATATTTAATTACTTGTATTTCTCAGCAACTCTGTTTTTTCTTTCAACAAATGTCATTTCATTGCTTTGTTTTCTTTTTCCTTCTTTGCTTGCTTTTTACTTCTTTGCTTTCTCTACTGCTTTAAACTTCTTTGAAAAGCATTCTGGAAATGGAAACTCTGTGCCTGTGGTGCAGATGAAAGTTGCAAAGTTGTCAGAGACAAAACCGGAAATGCTCTTTGAGAATAGAATGGAATGGAATGGAATGGAATGGAATGGAATGGAATGGAATGGAATGGAATGGAATGGAATGGAATGGAATAGACCAGACCAGGTTGGAGGAGACCTTCAAGATCATCACGTCCAACCTATCAACCAATCCAACCCACCTAAACAACTAACCCATGGCACCAAGCACCCCATCAAGTCTCCTCCTGAACACCTCCAATGAGGGGACTCCACCACCTCCATGGGCAGCCCATTCCAATGGGCAATCACTCTCTCTGTATAGAACTTCTTCCTAACATCCAGCCTAAACCTGTCCTGGCACAGCCTGAGACTGTGTCCTCTTGTTCTGGTGCTGCCTGCCTGGGAGAAGAGAGCAACCTCAGTTGCTTTCCTTATATTTCACTGTGTTTAATATATGGTGGCTACCTGCACTAGGCCTGCCCAAGGTTTATCTCATTAGACAAGAAGCTGTATGAGAGAGCTCAAGTACATTTGGGTTTCCTAAACATGCAAAGTTACTTTCAGCCTAAACAAACAGGACAAAACCAGTGCTGACAATGAGCCAAGCAGCCCACCAATAATCACAGAAATATCCTGGCTGGAAAAGACCCCCAGGATCACCAAGTCCAACCTAGAACTCTACTCTACAAGGTTCCCCTAAACCACAGCTCCAAGCACCACATCCAAACCACCTTTAAACACATCCAGGCTTGGGGACTCCATCACCTCCCTGGGCAGCACATTCCAATCCCTGACCACTCTTGCCATGAAAAAATTGTTTCCTAATGTCCAGCCTAAATCACCTCCCTGCGCCTGCTGGACACAGCATTTCAGCCAGGACCTGGGCACACTGCTGGCTCATATTCAGTTGCCTGTTGATTATAACCCTCATGTCCCTTTCTGCCAGACCCCTGCATATATATCTCTGCACGATAATTAAGGAGAGATGAGGCACCACATGTCTACAGAGAGTGCACTGCACCACTTAAAAATTCTCATCCCTGCCTTGCTGAATAGAGTGAGGACATTATGGCAGGTTAGGAGCAAAGCTTAAATTGATGGACATTTAAATCACTGTCAAGCTTTTAAAATGTGACTCAGCCAAAGCAGTTAAACTTCTTGACAAAAAAAAACACATCACATGGAAGCCACTTTACCATTTCTTTCCATGCTCAGGAGCTTCCTGCTGAAAGAAGCTGCTTTACATCATGAAGCATGAAACAGGCACCTTGAAGTGAGTGAAAAATAAGTAATTTTCCAATAGAACATGCTCAAAATGATCCCTAGTGAGGCAAGGTATTACTTAGCCTAATAGATTTTTAGAGCTAGGATATTTGTCTTTTAAAACTGTGGTAAAAATTTCTTCTTTATTGCCTACATTCTTCATTTCTACCACTCTCTTTTCTTTCTGTACACAGGAGGAATTAAGACTCTTTCCTCCTTATTAAACTTTCTTAAGAAAGCTTCTGCACAAGCTCAGATTCCAATGGCAGGTGCTTGGGTTTATTTATTTATTCCACACTGTCCCACACCATATCCTGGTCTCCAAGCTGGTGACACATGGGTTTGATGGGTGACCACTAGATGGATACAGAACTGGCTTGATGGCTGCACCCAAAGAGTGGCTGTCCATGGGTCCATGTCCCAGTGGAGGCCAGGGACAAGCAGAGTCCCTCAGGGATCAGTCCTGGGACCAGTCTTGTTCAACATCTTTGTCAGTGACATGGACAGTGGCATTGAGTGCACCCTCAGCAAGTTTGCTGATGACACCAAGCTGTGTGGTGCAGCAGACAGCTGTAGGGAGGGAATGCCATCCAGAGGGACCTGGACAGGCTGGAGAGGTGGGCACAAGCCAACCTCATGAGCTTCAACAAGACCAAGTGCAGGGTCCTGCAGCTGGGTCGAGGCAATCCCAGGCACAAACACAGGCTGGGCAGTGACTGGCTAGAAAGCAGCCCTGAGGAGAGAGACTTGGGGGTGCTGGTGAATGAGAGGCTCAACAGGAGCTCTCAATGTGCACTTGCAGCCCAGAAAGCCAATCAGATCCTGGGCTGCATCAGGAGAAGTGTGGCCAGCAGGGCAAGGGAGGTGATTCTCTCCCTCTACTCAGCTCTGGTGAGACCCCACCTGGAGTACTGCCTCCAGTTCTGGAGCCCCTATTCCAAGAGGGATCTGGAGGTGCTGGAAGGTGTCCAGAGAAGGGCCACAAGGATGATCAGAGGGCTGGAGCACCTCTCCTATGAGGACAGACTGAGGGAGTTGGGGCTGTTCTGTCTGGAGAAGAGAAGGCTCTGAGGAGACCTCATTGTGGCCTTCCAGTATCTGAAGGGGCCTACAAGAAGGCTGGGGAGGGACTTCTCAGGCTATCAGGTAGTGCTAGGACTAGGGGGAATGGAATGAAGCTGGAGGTGGGGAGATTCAGGCTGGATGTGAGGAGGAAGTTCTTCCCCATGAGAGTGGTGAAGCCCTGGAATGGGTTGTCAGGGAGGTGGTTGAGGCCCCGTCCCTGGAGGTGTTTAAGCCCAGGCTGGATGAGGCTGTGGCCAGCCTGATCTAGTGTGGGGTGTCCCTGCCCATGGCAGGGGGGTTGGAACTAGATGATCCTTGTGGTCCCTTCCAACTCTGACTGATAATATGATACTTCTTTTTTTATTAGCTTTTGCTGGGGTTTTTTGTGTGTTTTGTTTTCTTGTTTTGCTGTTGGTTTGGTTGGTTTTAATTTGATTTGTTTTGGTTTTGATTCTTTTTTCCCCTTTTGTTCCAGGGACAGGACAAATGTATAGCTATACAACCTAGGTGAGAGCTCATTGGTGGGAGGGCTTCTTCATGTCAGGTCCTGTGATCTTCTTTTCATCCAACCACACTATCTGATGGACAAGTCAAAGCTCGTGCTCAAAGCATTCATGGTGAATTTGGGAACAGCAGATTCAGGTTGGTTGCATGCAGCAGAGAAGCATATAGGACAGCAGCAGGCCTGTGTTAGAAGTGCTGTGTCCAGCAGGAGCAGGGAGGGGATTGTCCCCTTGGACTCAGCTCTAGTGAGGCCACACCTGGAGTACTGGGTTCAGTTTTGGGCACCTCAATACAAGAGAGATGTGGAGGTGCTGGAGCCAGTGCAGAGGAGGGCAAGGAAGCTGGGAAGGGCCTGGAGAATATATCTGATGAAGAGCAACTGAAGGAGCCAGGGATGGTTAGTGTGGAAAAGAGGAGGCTGAAGGAGGACCTCATTGCTCTCTACAACTCCCTGACAGGACATCGTAGAGAGGCTGTTGGTCTTTTCTCAGAGGTAATTAGTGATAGAACAAGAGGGAATGGCCTCAAGCTGTGACTGGGTAGGTTTAGACTGGACATTAGGAAACATGTATTCATGGCAAGAGTGGTCAGGGATTGGAATGTGCTGCCCAGGGAGGTGGTGGAGTCTCTAATCGTGGATGTGTTTAAAGGTGGTTTGGCATTGGTGCTTAGGGACACAGTTTAAGGGTAAACCTTGTAGAGTAGGGGTATCAGTTGGACTTGGTGATCCTGAGGGTCTTTTCCAACCAGGATGTTACTGTGATTGTTCCAGACACAGCAAAGTCAGAGGAAGAGCACCCCACTCATCCCCAGCAGCAGGAGTGGTTTCTTTTGTAACAAAGCCTTGTTCAATCTATTACAAACGGAATGGTGTCTGTCTCCTATTACTTTTCAGGTTCAACAGCAGAGATACTGGATAGAAAATGTCACTCTCTGCAGGTCATGCATTCTGCACACAGACACAAGCTTGGAATTCTCTTCCTGAGGAGAAAGGAACCAGTCTGCTGTTGGCTCTTCATTCTTGCTTGGCTACTTTTTTCTGTGTTGATCCTGATGAGAAAAGGACATCAAATTTGTTTGTGCAGCATATGCATGCAACTCTTGTTTTTCTATTGGCCCTGTTCCATGTTCACAATGAGACAGAATAATCTAAGACTACTCTCCTGGGTTACTTTTCTTCCATTAAATTGTCAGGGTTGGAAGGGACCTCAAGGATTGTCTAGCACCAACCCACCTTGCCATGGGCAGGGCCACTTCCCACTAGATCAGGCTGCCCAACCACAGTGATATTATAATGATAATTATTGATAAGGCTGGCTTCCAGTTACAATAATAATTGGAATTATGGATCTGTTTTGATCTTCAGTGTGTAGACAGGAAGATTTTATGCATACCCTGGGCCTACAAAGTGATCTTCTTCCTTTTCTACAAGTGAAATCAAGTAATATCTTACTACCTTTGACAACGGTTAAATAAAAGTCTCCATACAAAAGTTGGAGTGCTGGCCTGAATTCACAGTGTTGACCAACTGGGTATGAAACACTTCAGGTAGTGTTTCATAAGGAAAACACTCACTGGGTTGTTTGTTAATTCAGTACCTCATGTCTCTCACTGGGAATCTGTTGCTTGCAGAGGATTTTTGTGGGGGAAGATGGGATTACAGGATCACAGGGGGTTAGGGGTCAGAAGGGACCTCCTGAGACTGAGTCCACCCCCCCTGCCAGAGCAGGACCATAACTCTAGTGCAGGTTGCACAGGAGCACATCCAGGTTAGTCTTGAAAGTGTCCAGAGAAGGAGACTCCACAACCCCTCTGGGCAGCCTGTTCCAGTACTTCATGATCCTCACAGTAAAGAATTTCCTCCTTGCATTGAGATGGAGCTTCTTGCGCTGCAGTTCATATCCATCACTCAAACTGTTCTGTCCCAATTTATCAATCTCCAAGCTCTGCAGGAAGCATGGATAAAATGCTTGAAAGAAAAAGAGAGCAGCTTGGACTCTACAAAGAGACTTGTGACTGAAAACCTCAGCTGTCACTTCAAAGGGATGCTGAACTACAAACCCCAACCCTTCCACATGTGTACAAACTCTCAACTGCAGCTGCAGCAGGGCTTGAAACACAAATCTGTAGTGATAAAATGTTATTTCTGCTGTCCCAATACACGTTTCATTTTGGCCTCACTGAGAAGAGCTGCTAAAAGGGAAGTAAATTGATTGTCCTTCTTTACATATTTACCTGTGTTTGGTACAGAGGCACAGCAGCACTCCAACAAGTTGTTCATCTACTAAGGCAGTTACCATTTTTCAAGCTCAGAAGCCAAACTTGATTTTTGAGGTACTATGAAGCCTTGTAAAGGAAATCTGTTGAAATAGAAGACTCAGAACACTTTCAGGTTGGTTGCTGAAATAATCACCTTCAAATTAACATATTCCTGGGAAAAAAGTACCTCAGCAGACACAAGAGTGTTTGTTGCCATGTATTTCAGTGTGTTTGGAAGCAAAGCTATTAACAAATGCCTGTCACAGAATCAGGGAGTGGTGGGGGTTGGAAAGGACCTCTGAAGATCACACAGCCCAACTCCCCTGGAGTACCCTTCTGATACAAAATTCATTGAGTCAGGCTGCAAAATTAGGCATGGATTATGGAATTTTCTTTCTGGAATGACATACTTTAATACATGGGTAACAATTTCTCTTTGAGTTATGAGTTTACTTCAGCGTTTCCACTACCTACACTTCAGACAAAGACTAACTATTGCTGAGCAATAGGATTGAAGTAGCCAAACCCTTTCCACTAGTTCAGGGGGATTTTAGATGGTTCTTATGAAAAACATTTTTAATTCACTCTTGAAATTCATGGAATCATTTTGTTTCTTATGTCAGCCTACAGAGAACCATATCTGCAAAATAAGGTAGCTGCAAATCCAAAATCCATCAGCCCAGCATAAATCCCATATTATGTTTTGATTGCTAGGTACAATAAAAAACTGCCCTTAAAGATGCTGACTGGGCCTAGTAGAGGGTTTCCCTGCCTGTGGCAAGGCGGGGGGGGAACTAGATCATAGATCCACCAGAGTTGGAAGTGGCCTCTAATGATCATCTAGTTTAATCCCCCTGCCTCCTTCACCAGCACCCGTGGATGATATTGGGGAGGTCATCAATGTTGTTTCCTACCTAACCGGGGGGCCAGCAGGCCCCCCGGCCTTTGTGGTCACCACCACCATCACCCAGTGTGCACCAAGGGTACTCACCAGTGACGAGAGGAGGATCCCTCAGCCCAAATGGGCTCAGCTTAGGGCTTCTGCCCTTCCTGCTGGGGATTAAATAGGGGAGCTGATGGGGAGGGCAAAGTGGCCACACCTGGGGTGGGAGGAGACTCTAACAGAGCTCAGGTGCTGTGGCATTTGAGGGGAAAAAGGGGGGGAAATGGGGTGGGTGGGGGGAAAGGGGCAGACTGTGAAACCAGTGTTGTTGAGAAAGAATGGAGATTGAAATTATATTCAGACATGAGTATTGCTTTTAGTGATTGCTAGATGCCTAATATGGCTGGTTTCAGGCTGTTCCACTGCTCTTGGATATTAGATAATTTACTGACAAAACCAAACATGATGTTGATAGGCCAGTATTAAGCTCAATAAACAAAAACAACCCCATACACCTTGTGCTAAGGTAATTGTGTAGCTGTCACCTCAGTGAACTCTTGATCTCAACCCAGAGGGGTTTATTGGGGCTTGCTTTCCCATCCATCAGTGTGGGGCAAGGGGGTTTGCTTCTGAGAGCAGGCTGAGTGAAGCCAGGACACTGCTGGGCTGGAGAGGAGCCAATGGGTTTAGCTAGCAGAGCTGAACTCTCCTCCAGCTAAACAGGACCAGTCCATGCTACAAGGAACCCTGTGGCCTCTCTTGTGTGAGTATGGAGGCAATCAGAGTGCAAGATGGAAACCCTTTGCTGTACAGACACAAGTGCAGGAGTTCCAAAGAAAAGCAGGGAAGAGAGGGTTCTTCCAGAAGAGAGCTGCACAAGTTGGCCATGAGCACTTCTCTGGTCCTAGTAGATGGGCTTCAGATCCACATTTGAGTAGGGGAAGATCTCAAGAACTGACTGTATTGGGAAGCTCTGGTGAGGCCACACCTTGAGCACTGTGTCCAGTTTTGGGCATCTCAGTACAAGAGAGATGTGGAGGTGTTGGAGCCAGTGCAGAGGAGGGCAAGGAAGCTGGGAAGGGCCTGGAGAATAAATAGTAAACATAACTGGGAATAAGTGGGAAAAGCTGCCCTGTTCTTTACATCCAGCTTCATGAGGCTAAAGCTCAGCATGTATTTCTCAATATTTATTTGCTTGTTGCCATGGTCCCCACAAAGACTTTAGAGAGGCTTTGTCAGCTAGAACTTTGCAAGAAGAAGCTTTTATCAGCTGGAACTTTGCAAGACCTTTCTGCCAAGAATTTTTCATTGGTGTTTAATAATTGCATAATAATCAGTGCATAATAACTGTTGAGGGAGCTGTCCTTGCTCCCTAAGGAGCTGACATTGAAAAGAGTAATCACCCACATATTAGAAGAAGAGTTTCTGAGGCAAGGGTGGAACAAAGAGGTGAAAACTGCAGCTGGCATCATGGTTTTGGTTGGTATCATGCTGTAATTAGCACAATGCAACTCATTCTGTTGAAGTACATAGAATAGCAGAAATGCTCAGGGAGGACAGGGAATGTTTAAAATGCCAGGCCCTTATTACTGGACAGTACAGCTCAGGATCTAATAGAATTAATTCTTGAATGAAGGAGAATTTGATTTGATTACATTTATTGTATTGGCAGTGTGTATTGTTTGGGATAACACTGATGGTGTGGCGAATTTCTCCAGAGGGTATCCTAGTTTGAGCTATCACACAACTAATTTTATTCAGTCATTTTACTTTTCAGCTCAGTCTCTTCTAACTTCTTTCTGCAGTTAGCAGCATCTATTTTATTATTTTCCAGGCAGTTTTTAGCTCCAGAAATTCTTATGCTTGGTATCTGTAGTTACTGCCACAGTTCCTACTCCTGCCACAGTTCCTACTCCTGCCACAGTTCCTACTCCTGCCACAGTTCCTACTGAGGATTGGTATGCAGAAAGACTTTTGCTCCCAAAAATACCCAAGGTAAATCTCATGCAGCAGATTGGGGTGTGTTATAGTCAATAAAAAGGATATTTTAATATTCAATAAGAGGAGCAAATAAGAAAAAATCAATAATTCTATTAATCATAAAAAATCCAGGAAAAATATTAAATAAAACCTATTTCCAGGTTGGGGATTTTGGGTTGTGGAACAGATCCCTCACCAGCAGGAACAAGTGGCTGGAGAGCTGCCAAACAGAGAGGGGCCTGGGGGTGATGATTGACAGCTGCCTAAACATGAGCCAGCAGTGTGCCCAGGTGCCCAAGAAGGCCAATGGCATCCTGGCCTGCATCAGGAACAGTGTGGCCAGCAGGAGCAGGGAGGTCATTCTCCCCCCTGTACGCTGCACTGGTTAGGCCACACCTTGAGTCCTGTGTCCAGTTCTGGGCCCCTCAGTTTAGGAAGGACATCGAGACACTTGAAGGTGTCCAGAGAAGGGCAACAAGGCTGGGGAGAGGCCTTGAGCACAGCCCTGTGAGGAGAGGCTGAGGGAGCTGGGGTTGCTTAGCCTGGAGAAGAGGAGCCTCAGGGGAGACTTCATTGCTCTCTACAACTACCTGAAAGGTGGTTGTAGCCAGGAAGGGGTTGGCCTCTTCTCTCTAGCAACCAGCACCAGAACAAGAGGACAACAGTCTCAAGCTGCACCAGGGGAAGTTTAGGGAGGAGGTGAGGAGAAAGTTCTTCCCTGAGAGAGTCATTCGTCATTGGAATGGGCTGCCTGGGGAGGTGGTGGAGTCACCATCCCCGGAGGTGTTCAAGAGGGGACTGGATGTGGCACTTTGTACCATGGTCTAGTCATGAGGTCTGTGGTGACAGGTTGGACTTGATGATCTTTGAGGTCTCTTCCAACCTTGGTGATTCTGTGATACTGTGATACTATGATTTTTATAGTTCATAAATGCCTCTAAATTCAAGTGAACCGAAGCTGCACAGGTGATTTACAATGGAACATTAGGAAAGAGGGCTCAACTGTCAGTCTGGATTAATTAAATTCTAATAGAGAGAGAATTAATTTAGCGAATATCCACAATCCTCATTCTGTTTGGAACTAAAAACAAGGGGGGAAAAAAGTAATAATCATGAATATCTCTCAGATATTCTCCCCTAATCCTGTTCAGTGGCAGTAGAATCCCATTAACTACAACACAGGCACAGAAGTCTGCAGCTGTGCAGGCGTTTGCAGCAACAAAAGTTGTCAAATCACATTTTGGCATGATAAAAACACACTCCATACATCTTCTGAGGTGAGCTAAAGGGATTACATCTCAGTGGTTTAGAAAAGGAATTCTGTGGCTTTCCAGTAGGTTTTTGAAATCCAAAATGCCTTTTTTGAATACTTTTTTTTCATGAAGAATGTAAAAGGGTGCTCCTAAAAATCTGAAGAAATAAGTCTTCTGCCCAAGACCTTTTGTTCTAGTCTGGTACAAGACACTCTCCTTTTATCCACGTTACAGTAATGTGCACAAATCCTGCAGAAATAACAGCTGTGATAGAAACTGTGCACAGAATTGTTAGGGTTGGAGGGGATCTCAAGGATCATCCAGTTCCAAACCCCCCTGCCATTTGCAGGCACCTCACACTACATCAGCTTGCTCAGAACCACATCCAGCCTG
Source organism: Colaptes auratus (assembly GCA_015227895.2). Taxonomy (NCBI): domain Eukaryota; kingdom Metazoa; phylum Chordata; class Aves; order Piciformes; family Picidae; genus Colaptes; species Colaptes auratus. The sequence continues at coordinate 47,646,733 of CM037646.1, read as the reverse complement.
GCCTTAAAAACCTTCAGGGATGAGGCTGGATGATGGCACAGGGGGTGGTCTCTCCAATTCACAAAGATGGGTCATGCAAAAGGCTGCTATTCCATGCTGCTGGTGCAGTTGTTCTAAACTAAGAGGGAAAATCCTCCTCAGCAGAACTTACCTCTGTCCATTGTTAAAGCCATCTGCCAGGAACAACTTCAAACAGCAACCAGCAGCTCTCCTTGAGAGCTACCGAGTGCCATCAAAAAACATTGCCCTGTGTATTCAGACTGGGTATGTCACACACTGAGGCAACAGAAGGTCAGGAGAGGTCATCAAGGGCAGGCTTTCAGAGAATCAGAGAATTGTTAGGGTTGGAAGGGACTTCAAGGATCATCCAGTTCCAACCCCCCTGCCACAGGCAGGGACACCTCACACCACTTCAGGTTGGTCACAGCCACATCCAGCTGGCCTTAAAAACCTCCAGGGGTGAGGCTTCCACCACCTCCCTGGGCAACCTGTGCCAGTCTCTTACCACCCTCATAGGGAAGAACTTCTCCCTAACATCCAATCTCAATAGACCCACTTCTAGATTGGCTCCATTCCTCCTAGTCCTATCACTCCCTGACGCCCTAAAAAGTCCCTCCCCAGCTTTCTTGTAGCCCTCTTCAGGTACTGAAAGGTGTCTGTGGTTCTTACAGCAAGAGCAATGTAAGTGAATACCCTCACTCCTGCACGAAACTCTGTATAAAAGGCTCAGAAAGACTAAGAGAAGAAGCATCAGCTCATAAAAATCTGTGAAAGGAATTGAGAAACAAAGTTAACCACAATGAAAAGAAAGTCCTCACAGACCATGTAGCTCAGTGTTGCCCACGATCTGAGACCATCACCAGAGCTGGGCATCTGAATGGATCTGTGCACACTGTATTTAATAAAACATAGAATAGAATAGAATAGAATAGAATAGAATAGAATAGAATAGAATAGAATAGCATTAGCCAGGTTGGAAAAGACCATTAAGATCGTTGAGTCCAACCTATCATTCAACACTATCTAATCAACTAAACCATGGCACCAAGTGCCCCATCAAGTCCCTTCCTAAACACCTCCAGTGAGGGTGACTCCACCACCTCCCTGGGCAGCACATTCCAATGGCCAATAACTGTTTCTATGAAGAACTTCCTCCTAATATCCAGCCCAAACCTCCCCTGGTGCAGCTTGAGACTGTCCTCTTGTTCAGTTGCTGGTTGCCTGGGAGAAGAGACCAACCCCCACCTGTCTACAACCTCCCTTCAGGTAGTTGTGGACAGCTGGTTGAAGGGTTCAGCTCAAAGTATTACAGCTTTCTAAACTCATTTTCTGGTCAAAAGGTGCAAATCTGCATCCTCTCTTAAGCAGCTGACACTGCTGATAGCTGTATGTCCTTTCCTGTAGCCTGCACTGCCCTTGCTGAGTCTAGCTGCATCACTGCTCATCTTGGGATAATTTTGGGTTTAAGGAGAGAATTTCCAGGTCAAACAGGAAGTGCCTACTGTTACCCAGGAATAAAGATCCTAAACAAGGTTTGTCCTGACAACAGTTTTAGGCATAAGTGCCTGAAGGTTCAGTTCAGGCAAGTTGCCCTTTGCTGTGGCACACAGTAACTCATGCAATTACACAGACTTAAGAGGCTGATGCTGTCAGATGTCTTGCACTGTGTGCTGGGAAACTATGAACTATACCTGGAGGCACTACAGCTAGGGCTGATGATTGGACTTGTATAAAGTCATTGCCTCTACATGGTTGTTGAAGTTTTCATGCAGTGACCTCAGAAGTATTGCTGCAGTAGCTGTTTTCAAGTGCCATGCAGCCTGCACACTACCAAAAGAACAAGCCAGGATAACATTTAAAATATTGCAAGCAGTTGGTAAATTGAAGGAGAAAATAATGCAAAATGTCTTTACTTTTGACTGAGTATTCTCTTTGGAGTTATTTGAGAAGACTTGCAGTGCAGGGTCCTTGAGTTTGGCTTACATCACCACCCTGCCAAGATTCTGCCTCAAGCTTAGGACTTACTGACTTGAAATGCCAGCACTGGTTAGGCCACACCTTAGGTACTGTGCCCAGTTCTGGGACCCTCAATGCAAGAAAGATGTTGAGCTGCTCAAATGTGTCCACAGAGGGGCAACAAAGCTGGGGAGGGGTCGGGAGCACAAGGCTAGTGAGGGGTTTGGAGCCCAAGGCTGGTGAGAGGCCCCAAGCACAAGCCCTATGAGGAGAGGCTGAGGGAGCTGGGGGTGCTTTGCCTGGAGACGAGGAGGCTCAGGGGAGACCTTCTTGCTGTCTACAACTACCTGAAGGGAGGTTGTAGCCATGTGGGGTTTGGTCTCTTCTCTCAGGCAACCAGCACCAGAACAAGAGGACACAGTCTCAAGCTGTGCCAGGGGAGGTTTAGGCTTGATCTTAGAAAGAAGTTCTTCACAGAGAGATTGGCCTTTGGGATGTGCTGCCCAGGGAGGTGGTGGAGTCCCTGTCCCTGGAAATGTTTAAAAAGAGACTGGATGAGCCACTTAGTGCCATGGTTTAATTGATTAGATGGTGTTGGGTGATCAGTTGGACTTGATGATCTTGGAGGTCCCTTCCAACCTTGTTGATTCTGTGCTGCTGTGAAATCAAGGCAGCCTAAAAAAAGCATTACAGGCTTCTAAAACAATAACTTTGCCAAACACTTACAATGCAGTCCTGCTATTTGCATTTTCCTTCATGCAATGAGATGATTAAAAGGAAAACATTTGTTCACACTTCATTTCCATTTATTAAAGTGCTGGTGTAGTTACTCACCCAAGGAAAGGATATATTTGGGACAAATAAGTTAAATCTCAGAAATTCATTAGTGAAAGTAATTATGCTTATTCTTGTGAACTAATGAACTTGAAGCAAATCTGCACCCAAAAAATTGTCTCTTTATTTGTCTCTAAAAATACCTTTTGGGAGAGAGTTAATAAATCATGACCTTGAAGGCAGCAGGGCAAGTTCAAATGGATGTATCATGTGTGAATGCAGGAAAAGTGAACTTCTGAATGTCATGGAGCTTATTCTTTAACTACTAGCATTCCAGAAAGATGATTAAGATTATACTCAAAGCAGCAAAACGTCATCTGGAATGTTACACAGAAATATGGATCCTCACTTTTAAGGGAATGTGAAATAAATGACAATAGAATTGTCAAGGCAAGCATCTTTCAGCCATTTAATTTAACACATCCAAGTGCTAGGTGCTGCACATTGGCCACAGCAACCCCAGGCAGTGCTACAGGCTGGGGTCAGAGCGGCTGGAGAGTGGCCAGGTAGAGAGGGACCTGGGGGTGCTGGTTGATGGGAGGCTGAACATGAGCCTGCAGTGTGCCCAGGCAGCCAAGAGGGCCAATGGCATCCTGGCCTGCATCAGGAACAGTGTGGCCAGCAGGAGCAGGGAGGTCATTCTGCCCCTGTACACTGCACTGGTTAGGCCACACCTTGAGTCCTGTGTCCAGTTCTGGGCCCCTCAGTTTAGGAAGGAGGTTGTCTTGCTGGAAGGTGTCCAGAGAAGGGCAACAAAGTTGGTGAGAGGTTTGGAGCACAGTCCTATGAGGAGAGGCTGAGGGAGTTGGGGTTGCTTAGCCTGGAGAAGAGGGGAGACTGAGGGGTGACCTTATTGCTCTCTACAACTACCTGAAGGGAGGTTGTAGCCAGGCAGAGGTTGGTCTCTTTTCCCAGGCAACCAGCACCAGAACAAGAGGACACAGTCTCAGGCTGTGCCAGGGGAGGTTTAGGCTGGATGTTAGGAAGAAATTCTATACAGAGTGACTGCCCATTGGAATGGGCTGCCCGGGGAGGTGGTGGAGTCACCTTCATTGGAGGTATTCAGGAGGAGACTTGCTGGGGTGCTTGGTGCCATGGTTTAGTTGTTTAGGTGGGTTGGATTGGTTGATAGGTTGGACGTGATGATCTTGAAGGTCTCTTCCAACCTGGTTTATTCTATTGTATTCTAATACTGAAGGAGATTGAAATAATTTGTTTTGGTTTCCCCATAGGAATTCTGGCCACTTTTTATATATGTGTGGGTTGTGAAATCCCCATAGAGGGAGAGGAAAAGCTTGAATGAAAGGAAAAGGAAGGGACAAAAATTCATCTGAAATGTTACATAGAAATATGGATCCTCACCTTTAAGGTAATGTGGAATAAATGACAATAGTATGATCAAGGCAAGCATCTTTCAGCCATTTAATACTGAAGGAGACTGAAATAATTTGGTTTGGTTTCCCCACAGGAGTCCTGGCCACTTTTCACAAGTGTGTTGGTTGTGCAATCCCCATGGAGGGAGAAGAAAAGCTTGAATAAAAGGAAAAGGAGGGGACAAAAGTAAATGCCCATAAATTATATATAAAGAGGGAAAGTTATTTTGTTGATCTACACTTGTGCTAGATGCCTTATGCTCCCTGCAGAGTGGGATTTATATCCACTAATTCCTTTGACTTCCATGCATTTCCCCTGTACATTACTGGCTGTTGGTTAAGATAAACTGAAGTCTTCCTATGTACAGAGGCTGTAAATACACCTCTGGGCTCTCTCCTTTGAGTCTCCTCTGCTGCTTAGGAGAGTTGCCACTTCTGTCAATAAATAATGTGATAGTAGAGATGAGCCTTGGCATGGCAGCATTTGCATCCCTAGAGGAAGATGCAGAAGCACTACCTTTGCAAGAAAGGTACTTAATGTACTGCTACCAAAAGGTGACAAATCATAGAATCACAGAATTGTCAGGGTTGGAAGGGACTTCAAGGCTCATCCAGTTCCAACCCCCCTGCCATGGGCAGGGACACCTCACACTACAGCAGGTTGCTCACAGTCACATCCAGCCTGGCCTTCAAAACCTCCAGGGATGAGGCTTCCCACCACCTCCCTGGGCAACCCTGTGCCAGGCTCTCACCACCCTCATGGGGAACAACTTCTTCCTAACATCCAATCTGAATCTACCCATTTCTAGTTTTGTTCCATTGCCCCCAGTCCCTATCACTGCCTGACACCCTCAAAAGTCCCTCCCCAGCCTTCTTGTAGCCCCCTTCAGATACTGGAAGGCCACAATGAGGTCACCTCTGAGCCTTCTGTTCTCCAGACTGAACAGCCTAACTCCTTCAGTCTGTCCTCATAGGAGAGGAGCTCCAGCCCTCTGATCATCCTTGTGGTCCTTCTCTGGACACCTTCCAGCACCTCCACATCCTTCCTGTACTAGGGGCTCCAGAACTGGATGCAGTACTCCAAGTGGGGTTTCACCAAAGTGAAGTAGAGGGGGAGAATCACCTCCCTTGATCTTGATGCAGCTCAGGATGTGATTTGCTTTCTGGGCTGCAAGTGCACACTGGCCAATGAGAAACACAAATATAAGTCACACAATCATGCACCACTTCTGCATCTGATATTACTTGATCCTACAGTGCTATCACAACACTGAACTCTCAGAAGTGATGCTGACACCAGGAAACTTCTCCACATTATTATTTGCTCCTTAGATAGCTCTTAACATGTAAGGCTACATTGTTGTGTCAGACAGGAGCTGAATACCCAAGATTAGGTATTTTATGTAGAGGATGGATGAGAGAAATTTTATATACAATTCACTCTTACCAATGCCTCTAAGTTGGATTTAAGAGTGGAAAACACCTCTTATATCTTTTGATATTTCATACAGATCACTGCTCTTCCACCAGCTAGATTTGCTGCCCTTTCACAATGCAGAGGTACACTTCACCTGCAGCAGACTGGTGGTGAGTTTTAGTGAACACAGTAGACAAAGCCCAGAGTTGAAGCTCTGCAGAAGTTTGCTTATTGCTCTGCTTAGAATATTTAAATAGTTTACTGAACCACACTACATAAGATGAAAGAAAGGTCAAAATGTTTCCTGTATCATTCCTGTGTAGTGCCTCCAACAGTTACCCCTCACAATTCTTTTTAGGGTGTCAGGGAGTGATAGGACTGGGGGGAATGGAACAAAACTAGCAATGGGTAGATTCAGATTGGACATCAGGAAGAAGTTCTCCCCCATCAAGAGAGTTCTCCCTAATGAGGATAGTGAGACACTGGCACAGGTTGCCCAGGGAGGTGGTGGAAGCCTCATCCCTGGAGGTATTCAAGGCCAGGTTGGATGTGGCTGTGATCAACCTGATGTAGTGTGAGGTGTCCCTGCCCATGGCAGGGGAGTTGGAAAGAGATGATCCTTGAGGTCCCTTCCAACCCTAACAATTCTATGATTCTTATAGTGTGGCTACAATGGGGACCAAGCAGCAGTTTTTCTACCCTGTAGAGATACTAATGCAGAAGTCTAGCCACATGATTTGTCCTTCTGTATTGAAAATATCATGGTGAAAGTTCGAAATGGATTCTCCTACACTGGTCAGTTTGGAGATTTCGCTTTGAAGATTTAGCTTGTCAGGGTGCTGGACCATAGCATTTAAGCTACACTATCACCTAGAAAGGTGATCTTTGGGGTCCCTTCCAACCTGACATTCAATGATTCCATAAATATTTCATCAAAACGGTCTAAACCCCTGCCCTATGTGCAGGGAGGTGCCAGTAATATGCTCAAGAGCCCTTTCTAGATGTGCAGAATAACAGGGAAAGAGTCATAAAATAATTTCACCTTGAAGTCCAGGCCAAAACAAATAGTTTTGGTTGTTTGGTTGGTTGGTTTCAAATTCTTTGCAGGTATATAACTATGAAGAGCTGTTGGGCAAAAATGACATCTTAGAGTAGAATTAACTAGGTTGGAAAAGACCTTTGAGATCATTGAGTCAGCTTATCACCCAACACTATCTAATCAACCTCCCATGGACAGGGACACCTCACTACAGCAGGTTGCTCACAGCCACATCCAGCCTGGCCTTCAAAACCTCCAGGGATGAGGCTTCCACCACCTCCCTGGACAACCTGTGCCAGTGTCTCACCACCCTCATGGGGCAGAACTTCTTCCTGACATCCAATCTGAATCTAACCATTTCTAGTTTTGCTGCATCCCCCCCCAGTCCTATCACCCCCTGACAGCCTGTTTATATTGTTCTAAAATAAGAGCAGATGCACAAATTTCTTGTTATGGTCTAAGCCTGTCTATTTGATCTGGTTTAGATTTGCTTGAAACACACAACCTCCTGTAAGCCTTTTTTAAGCCAAGTTTCTTGGAATAAAAGGAAGCCCTGCAACTTTCTGAACTAGTTTATTTTGGCTCAGAATTTCTCAGGCAGATGTTACAAATGGCAAGGCTTGCCTGTTCTGGGCCTCAGTGCAGAAATTACTCACCACAGCAGACAGAGTCCTTTCAATTTTACTGCCAGTTATGAGCTTATGAGCAGCACACCACAGTGCCCTGATTAGTTTTTGTTTTCCTTCCCTCCCAATTATTGGTAGGACTGGAACAGAATGATAAGGATATTCTTCCTGATAAATCTGATTTTGAGAGACAGCTCACTTTCTATTCCTTTGTTCCTTTGGTTTTGTTAAATTAATCTTCCTATTAGGTCTATCACTTCTTAAAAATAATTTAAGAACTCAGCTGCCTCACTCCTTGTTCTCTTTAGGGTAATCTATTTCTCACAGGCTTTTGTAACGCTGTCTTGGCTCAGGGCTGAAATACATGGGACAAACTCAGGGTTACTAAGGGAGTAATTAACAGGTATAATTAGATTTTGCTTGCCTTTCTGTGCACCTAGTGTACTCTTCTCTCTCTGAACACGGACTCTATTTTGATGAGGTTTGCTTTATTTGAATTAGGCACTGTGGTGGGTTGAATTTTCCCCACAACATTAACTTTGCCAGACCTGATGGAGTTGAGACTGTGTCCTCTTGCTGTGGCACTGGTTGCCTGGGAAAAGAGACCAACCCCCACCTGGCTACAACCTCCTTTCAGGTAGTTATAGACAGTAAGAAGTTCCCCTGAGCCTCCTCTTCTCCAGGCTAAACAACCCCAGCTCCCTCAGCCTCTCCTCACAGGGCTGTGCTCCAGACCCCTCCCCAGTCTCATTGCCCTTCTCTGTACATGTTCAAGTGTCTCAGTGTCCTTCTTAAATTGAGAAGCCCAGAACTGGACACAGGGCTCAAGGTGTGGCCTAACCAGTGCTAACCAAGTTTTTGCAAGCCCTGAGTTTTCTTTGGAAAATTCCAGTAGGGCTGCTTGAAAATATAGTTTAGGCATAGCTCAGAAAGTTTAGAATAGAATAGAATAGAATAGAATAGAAGAATAGAATAGAATAGAATAGAATAGAATAGAATAGGATAGGATAGGATAGGATAGGATAGGATAGGATAGGATAGGATAGGATAGGATAGGATAGGGTAGATTTAACCAGGTTGGAAAAGACCTTTGAGATCATCGAGTGCAACCTATCACCCAACACCATCTCATCAACTAAACCATGGCACCAAGTGCCTCATCCAGGCTCCTCTTAAACACCTCCAGTGATGGCGACTCTACCACCTCTCTGAGCAGCACATTCCAAAGGCTAATCTCTTTTTCTGGGAAGAGCTTCTTCCTAACATCCAGCCTAAACCTCCCCTGGTGCAACTTGAGACTGTGTCCTCTTGTTCTGGTGCCTGTTTAACTCAAAAATAACACTTTTTGCAAGTTATTTAGCCTGTCAGTGATGCCTAGATGATTTAGAGCATCAAATGACTCCAGAATAGTGCCTTTTGCATTAGAGGAACACATAAATTAAAATGCTGCATGATACATGGTAAACATTACTTATGTTCAGAACAAGTTTTCAGGCCTTAACAGGCTTAAATTTGAGCAATCAGTTACAGGGTTATATAAATAGGTGTTATATAAATCTCACTGCTAGGAAAATGAAAAAGGAGTAAAATTGGTTCTGTTCTAATTTTCTCCATAGCTCCATTTTCCTTCTGAGTGACAAAGCAGATCAAACTGGATCACAAGCAATTCTGATGTCTCTTGTCTTGCAAAGCAGTTGTTTTCATGCAGTTTTGGTGCACTGCAAGGGAGCATGTCAGCAATGGGTCTAGAAAATTTGACTTTGAAGAGCAGCTTTCACTATTAAATAACTTCAATTATTATCTTTAACATTATAGAATCATACAATCATAGAATTATTTGAGTTGGAAGGGACCTCAAGGATCAGCCAGTCCAACCCCCCTGCCATGGGACACCTCACACTACAGCAGGTTGCTCACAGCCACATCCAGCCTGGCTGCAAAAACCTCCAGGGATGAGGCTTCCACCCCTCCCTGGGCAACCTGTCCTCTTCCCACCAACCTCATGGGGAACAACTTCTTCCTAACATCCAATCTGAATCTACCCATTTCTAGTTTTTGCTCCATTCCCCCCAGTCCTATCACTCCCTGACACTCAAAAAAGTCCCTCCCCAGCTTTCTTGTAGCCCTTTCAGATACTGGAAGGCCACAATTAGATCTCCTTGGAGCCTTTTCTTCTCCAGACTAAATAGCCCCAACTCCCTCAGTCTGTCCTCACAGGAGAGATGTTTCAGCCCTCTAATCAATATTGCCTATTTCTTTGTGATACCAGAAACCATGAGTGGGTGTGGTAGTTTTAGTCTGTGCCTAGGCAAATTTTCCAGAGATCCTGAGTAGAAAAGTGGTAGAATGTAAATAAATTTCCATTGAATATGAAGGGGAAAATAATGATAAGGTCTAAATGATCCCATTGGGCTCATAGGTAATATGAAGTTAGTTGTATACACTGACTCTCATTTTTTGCTTTCGTTTGCTCTGGCAGATATTAACTGTGCTTCTGCTGGCTTGCTGACCTTGACTGCATTTCTTTCTTGTAGTTAATTACTAACAGTTACTCTCTGCTCTTCTCTCTCTTTTACCTTGTACAGGGGGGGGGAGGAAGCAGGGGGGGAAGCTATTAGTAGCCTCCTGGTTTTGTCCAGGTGGGGGTTTATGTGTTATTTACAGATTGCAAATACATACTGTGTATTTTGTACATATCCATTGCATTTCATATTTCTAGATTGTAGTTGTGCATGTAAATGCAGCTTCACCTGCTTCCATCTGAGCTAGTCTGGCAGGTTGATGTTGGGGGAAATTTCAACCCACAGCAGTGGAAAAGAGAAAGCAAAACTTTATGTGCAAAAGCACTTAAACAAAGTATAAACTATTTTATTCTCCTCTACTCTGCATGAAAAAAAAAATCCTTTTTTGAGTGCTGATGTTTTACATTGTTTTCCAAACTAATCTTACCTGTGCTACCTTCTGGAAAGAGGAGTTTTGTACTGACTGCAGGCCTTCATCATTGTGCACTAGTAAGACAAGGAGTTGGTGGTCATCAGTGCACTGCTAAGACAAGGAGTTGGTGTTCATCAGTGCACTAGTAAGACAAGGAGTTGGTGTTCATTAGTGCACTACTAAGTCAAGGAGTTGGTTCTCATCAGTGTGCACTACTAAGACAAGGATTTGGTGCTCATCAGTTTGCACTGCTAAGACAAGGAGTTGGCGCTCATTGGTGTGCACTGCTAAGACAAGGAGTTGGTGCTCATCAGTGCACTGCTAAGACAAGGAGTTGGTGCTCATCAGTTTGCACTACTAAGACAAGGAGTTGGTGGTCATCAGTGCACTGCTAAGACAAGGAGTTGGTGGTCATCAGTGCACTGCTAAGACA
>CM037646.1:47599019-47635621 GCA_015227895.2 Colaptes auratus | reverse complement strand
TTTTCTTGAAGGGAGTGAAGCACCTTCTGCCAGGCCTGGCTAAGCAACAAGATCCACCATATTCAAAAATGGAACATAATATCATGTGAACACATGAATCTCCTTGGAGATGAACCAGATTGCTGTAAATCAAATAATTTACATTTAAATAACTTATTCCTAGGTCATTGTTGTGTTGGTTCCTCTCCCCCCACAGAAATTCAAAAGTAATCTTTACTCTTTCTCAGCAAACCCCGAAGTTTATGAGCTAGTTTGGTGATATTTGTGCAATAAAATTGAAAATTTTTAGATATGGTGGGTAATCAATTTTAGTCTCCTCATCTGTGTTCCCAATCTCATTACAGATTGCAATTTTCAGCGCAGATTACATGATGACCCATGAGTGGCTTTGTTGTTTCTGAATTACCCATTCCTCGCCTACTGCCAGATAAGAACAAAGCCTATGCATCAGCCTGACAGCTTGCAAACAGAAAATGGGCTTGTAGGATTGGATTTAAATCCCAGGTGTAGGGGATAATTACCACATCAGTCATGCAGTAACTGAAAAATGGTATTTCAACAAGAAAAATTACATTCCTTTTATAGTGCCAACAGAAATCATTATTTGAGGCTTCATAGTGATTCAGTGTATCATTACATGTGCACTGTACTCATTAAATGTGATGTTTGTTCCAACCACACACAAAAAAACACAACACCCCACACCCCAAACTTATTGTTTCAGATATTTTGTGGCTGAGTTAGCTCAAATCAAGGTTTGTGAAACCTTGACAACACCGAGGTCAGTCAAAAGGTGTAATGTACATGGTGCAGGGGAAACAGCAGCAGAGCCCAAACCCTGCAAAACCTCTTCTGCTTCAGGAAACAGAAAAAGGAGGCTAGAGTGAGAAAGCATAAACCCTGCTTTGGAAAATTCTCTGGGGTTAGACCCTTTGATGCAGGGCTCTTCATTAGTAGAAATGGTAATGAAAGGCTGACATCAGTTAGAACTGGGTAGATTCAGACTGGATGCTAGGAAGAAGTTCTTCCCCATGAGGTTTTGAAGGCCAGGCTGGATGTGACTGTGAGCAACCTGATGCAGTGTGAGGTGTCCCTGCCCATGGCAGGGGGCTTGGAACTAGATGATCCTTGTGGTCCCTTCCAACCCTAACAACTCTATGATTCTATGTCTAAACTACACCAGATAGAGCAGCAGTGCTCTGGGTTTCCCAGGGATAGCTTTGGCTAAGGTTTATAAAGGCAAATGTCTTCTGCAATGTATTTCTTTAATCTTATGTGTTGGAGGTCTTAATTGGTCCTTTAAGAGCCATACCTGACTTTAGGAAGCATGCAGAAATACTTGGATTACTTCAGGACACACAAGGATGGTTCAGTCAGTGTCAGGGCTAGGTAAAAGGGTCATCTCAATGAGAAGAGAAACCAAACATCCTACATTTTGAACATGTCATTCCCAGAGCATTTTATGGATCTAGCCAGGTCTTGGTTCATATTTGGCACTCACAATTATATGCTGGATATACACTGAATTATTGGAGAAGCTATGAAGATATCTGTTTACAAGCCACCACCAGAATTTTAGACACCATTGTTTGATTTGCAGACTGCAGCCCAGCTCCAGCTTCTCCTTGTCTTCTTCACACTCTCTCTCTGCTCTCCTAGCAGAGTTCCTAGGAGAAATCTCCTGTGACCAATGACTTCCCCTTACAAACTCCACCTTCTACAAGACAAAATAAGTTTGGAATCCAAACTGAACTAGAGAGAGCAACTCAAGTTTGTCTTCCTCATTGATCTAGACTCTTAAAACTCATGGGGAATGTGGAGCTCTTGACCTACAAAAGATTTGGGGCCTGAATGTTTCTAGCTGTGTCGTGTGGCAGGAAAAAGGTTTCCAAAAGATACTGGCTGATAATATTCAACGTTCATAGATGCACACAGTCCCATGGATGGCCTCCATTAAACTGTCTTCAGGTTCAGGAAGAGTACAGAAGTGCTGGTAATAAAAGCTGGGCAGCACTGAAAAGTCTGATCTACCCAGAGAAAATATAGGATGCTTTATTTTTAGTGGATTGTCTCCTTGTGGAGACAGGTCTATAATGTTTTGCTCAAGGATCTGCCCTTGTACAGATTTGAACAAACTGAGGAGGTCTTTTTATTGCCTGGTAAGTGAGCATGCTCATGATGCAATACTACACAGTTTTGTGAGGAGGAGGCAGGGCTATGCCAGGTATATTGTGGATGAATCTTTAGAGAAGTTATCAAATACTCCTTGACATAACTCTTTGTTTATCTTTTTCAGCAGGTAATTGTTCAAGAGACTGTAAGAGTTACAATGGGGAGAGTATGTCTAAAATCCAATGAATTAATTGCTCTGAATGTATAGAACAAGATTTTCATAGAATCACAGAATCAACCAGGTTGGAAAAGATCTCAGAGATCATTAAGCCCAGCATATTACCTCTTATCTAACACCTCATGACAACTAAAACACAGCCTCAAGTGCCACATGCAATCCATTTTTGAACACCTCCAGGGACGGTGACTCCACCACCTCCCTGGGCAGCACATTCCAATGGCCAACAACTCTCTCCTCACCTCGAGCCTAAACTTCCCCTGGCACAGCTTGAGCCTGTGTCCTCTTGTTCTGGTGCTGATTGCCTGGGAGAAGAGACCAACCTCCACCTGGTTACACCTGCCTTTCATGCAGTTGTAGAGAGCAACAAGGAATCCCCTTTTGCATGGAAAAGCCACATCAAGAGGAAGAAGAGGTTAAGCATTATTAATTTTCAGTTTACTGCTTGAATTTGTAGCTTGCTGTTTAATTTGCATTGTCTTCTGAGGAGTACTTGAAGAGTTATAGCTGAAGAAAATTATTTACACAGTTTGTAGTAGTTTCAAAGAGCACTAGGAGAACTGGAAATGACGGTGCTGTGCTCCTGGAAAGAGTAATGAACAGCTACTTGCAGCTCAGGTGGTAGTATTAGTGCATTAATATCTAATGAAGCGAAGTGAATGAAACTAGGAATTAGCATTTTGTTCTGCTCTGGAAGTGCCAAGTCCTGTATACTGTGGAGAATGAAATTTAACTGCATGAGTGCTATCAGTGCCTTACATGTCACAGATAAATGGTGAGGTCAATCCACATAGACTTGGGGATTACAGAAGATGCTGCAACTGCCCAGCGTTTTGGAGACAAGTGTGCTCTGTATCCGCTTTGCTTTTTCATTTTTCATGGAGTATTTTTACCTCCAGCATCTTGGCACAAATTAGGGTTTAAGTTCACTTTATCCTGCATGAAATGCATTTTTTTTTTACATGAAATGACAAACATAAAGGTCCTGCTCTCACTGCAATTTGTAGCTAATTGACTGTTCGGCTAACTGTGCATCAACCTACATCTAGGTGTTCTGCACCATTAGCCAATCTGGTCTGCAGCACTAACACTCTGTGATCTGAATATGTCTTGTAAATACTCAATGGCACAAATATTACCTCTCTAGCATAAGAGTGACTCAGATTTTTGTTTTTATTTCTTCTCAAGATTAATATTTGCTTTCCCCCCCCCCCCCCTTCCATTCATTTGTTCCTATCCTAGAACCCCAAACTGTCTAGCCAGCCAGTTAACGTGAACACACCAAATGCAAGGAGAGCAAACAGGTAAACAGGCACACAAAACACTAATTTACACTTGCAAAACAGGTAATTTCACACACTGGCAGGAGCTTGCACATGCAATTATTCATCTTTTCATGCATATGCATGGCTTCAGCAGAATTGCCTTTTTACATATCTGCATATGTTTCACAGGCACAGTTGAGTCACTGATATTGGGTCATTATGATCTGGGTGCGTGTTGAAGCCCTGCTGTGTCCATTCCAAAGAGAATATAGGTTCCTGATCCTTTTGCAGAAGGTAGCTCTATTGTGTCAACAATTACTGATCTGCTAAGAAAGGCAGCTTCAACAAACCCCAAGCTTCAGGGCATCCCAAACTATTCAATCTCCTCTTTTCAGCAGCATCTTTCGCTTGCCCAGAACCTATACCTCCCTCTTCTTCACACATTTGCCTTTCTGTATTTTCATGGAAATTATATGAAACCAAACCACAAGGAAAATTTGTGACAAGTGAAATGTAGAATCAGAGAATCATAGAATCAATAAGGTTGGAAAAGAAATCAAAGATCATCAAGTCCAACCTGTCACCCAACATCTCATGGCTACTAAACCATGGCACCAAGTGCCACGTCCAATCCCCTCTTGAACAGCTCCAGGGACGGTGACTCCACCACCTCCCTGGGCAGCACATTCCAATGGCCAATCTCTCTTTCTGGGAAAAATTTCTTCCTCACCTCCCACCTAAACTTGCCCAGCACAGCTTGACACTGTGTCCTCTTGTTCTGGCACTGGTTGCCTGGGAGAAGAGACCAACCTCCACCTGCGTACAACCTCCTTTTAGTAAAGAAGTTCCCCCTTGTGTTGAGGTGGAAGCTCCTGTGCTGCAGCTTACATCCATTGCTCCTTGTCCTATCCCAGGGAGCAAGTGAGCAGAGCCTGTCCCCTCCCTCCTGACCCCCAGCCCTCAGATATTTAGAAACATTCATTAAATCCCTTCTAAGTTTTCTCTTTTCCAGACTAACCAACCCCAGGTCCCTCAGCCTCTCCTCATCAGGCAGTGCTCCAGTCCCCTCATCATCCTGAATGCATGTATCAGGTGACCCAGCAACAATCCTTGAAGCTATGCAAGACCCTGACCATCCAGAAAAATCTGGAATCGAAAAAAAAATGTGTTCCTGAGACTTTGTATTTTCCCCAGCTTGACCTGTACCCAGAAAATTGATTGCAAGAAGTCCTCAGCTTTAAGCAGCAGGAACCCTTTTTTTTGTTTTGTTGTTGTTTTTTACCTGCTTGCCCTTGCCTTAACTTTAAATATAACAAGAAGATATATATAACCATTAAAAAGAGTTACAGAACTTCTTGGTGCTAATCAATACCTGATAATGTTCCTGTGTTGGGAGCTATATAACATCAAGCCATAAACTAAGCAGATAAGTTCCAAACTCTAATCCCAAACCCTAACCTTATTTTACGGTTAGAAAACTCATCAGTAGAAGAATAAAGAATATAAATCCTTGCCTTCAGCTGACAACAGCTTTCTTTCTGATATAAGCCCATCTCTTTGTCGTTTATTTTGTGTAGATGGGGCTTTTAACTTTATCTATGTGTTAGGATTAAGTTTGGTGTTACAGTTGTGGTGTGGGAATCCAGAGCTTCAGAAGAACAGTTAACCATTTTGTTCAGGTTGCTGCCTTGCCCTCAGAGCTAGGGCACACAGAAAATATCCTTTGAAATGGAAAATGCTGTAAGACTACCTTATTGCTGAGTGCTGCACGGCCTGTAGCACTGAGAAATACCTGGTGACAATGCAGCCAAATCTTTTACTTACCTTTCTTTTTCTTTTTTTTTTAATTGGAATTTGTTCACCCTGATGGACTGATGCTGGAATTTATGTGGAGATCAGCTTTCAATTTTGGAACTGAAAGCACCAAGATCCTTCTTGTCTTTCAGTGTACCCATGAGCAATGGAACGTGTCCAGAGAAGGGCAACAAAGCTGGGGAGGGGTTTGCTGCACAAGCCCTCTGAGGAGAGGCTGAGGGAGCTGGGGTTGCTTAGCCTGTGGATGAGGAGGGTCAGGGGAGACCTCATTGCTGTCTACAACTACCTGAAAGGAGGTTTTAGCCAGGTGGGGGTTGGTCTCTTCTCCCAGGCAACCAGCACCAGAACAAGAGGAGACAGTCTCAAGCTGTGCCAGGGAAGGTTTAGACTGGATGTTAGGAAGAATTTCTTCATAGAAAGAGAGATTGGCCATGGGAATGTGCTGCCCAGGGAGGTGGTGGACTCACCAACACTGGAGGTGTTTAGGAAGAGACTTTATGGGGTTTAGTTGATTCCATAGTTTTGGATGATAGGCTGGACTCAATGATCTCAAAGGTCTCTTCCAACCTAGTTAATTCTATTCTTCCATTCCATTCCATTCCATTCCATTCCATTCCATTCCATTCCTTTCCATTCCATTCTATTCTGAAGTCTGAAGACTGTGCTGCTGGACAATGAGAGCCAGACAGGCTGGAGAGTTTGGCTACTCAGCTCTGGTGAGACCCCACCTGGAGTACTGCGTCCAGTTCTGGAGCCCCTATTACAAGAGGGATCTGGAGGTGCTGGAGCGTGTCCAGAGAAGGCCACGAGGATGATCAAGGCTGGAGCACCTCTCCTATGAGGACAGACTGAAGGAGGTTGGCTGTTCAGTCTGGAGAAGAGAAGGCTCCGAGGTGACCTCATTGTCGCCTTCCAGTATCTGAAGGGGGCTACAAGAAGGCTGGGGAGGGACTTTTCAGACTATCAGGGAGTGATAGGACTGGGGGGAATGGAATGAAGCTGGAGATGGGGAGATTCAGGCTAGATGTGAGGAGGAAGTTCTTCACCGTGAGGGTGGTGAAGGCCTGGAATGGGTTGTCCAGGGAGGTGGTTGAGGCCCTGTCCCTTGAGGGGTTTTAAAGACCAGGCTGGACAGGCTCTGTCCAGCCTGATCTAGGGTAGAGTGTCCCTGCCCATGGCAGGGGGTTGGAACTAGATGATCCTTGTGGTCCCTTCCAACCCTAACTGAAACTATGAAACTATGAAACAACCAGGACAGCCGTAAAGCCTTACATCTGGGAAAGAACAACCCCATGGACCAGCACAGGTTGGGCACTGACTTGTTGGAGAGAGCGGTGCAGGGGCAAGGGACCTGGGCATCCTGGTGGACAGATGGATGACCATGAGCCAGCAGCGTGCCCTTGTGGCCAAGAAGGCCAATGGCATCCTGGGGTGGATTAGAAAGAATGTGGGTAGTAGGGAGAGAGAAGTTCTCCTTCCCCTCTACTCTGCCCTGGTGAGGCTACATCTGGAATATTGTGTTTAGTTCTGGGTCCCTCAGAAGAGACCCTCTACTCTGCCCCCATGAAGCTGCACACACATTTACTCTATTTGGGGGCTGAAGTAATATTATTTAACACCTCCTTCAAACTTCTATACATATGGTTGGAAAGTTTTATTTAAATCACTTCACATTTTCCCTGCCATAGAAATTATACCTCATTAATAGTTGTGGGTTGTTGGGGTTTTAGTTTTCTCACATGTGCCTTTAGAAGCATTTGTTTTAATGATTCACTTCATTTAAGTGTATCTCACTGTATCTTCTTCTTATCCAGAATTATTTTATTTCTTTTCAAGTAACAGTTTTGTTTTTTCATAGTTGATATATCTGGCAATAACCCTTCCTGTCAGTGAAGGAATTAGTCATTGACCTTCTGTAGTCTGTGTTATGTGGGAGATCAAATCAAATGATCAGACTCATCTGTTCTGAGCTTAAAAACTCAGAATGGTTGCAAAATGTTTCCTCCCCCCCCCCCCATCATGCTATCTGTTGCACAGGAAGCAACTAGCTGCCCTAAGCATTTAAAAGTAGCTCTAGAAACTCACATTTTATGATTTTATTAAAAACCCTGAGAATCCTGTGGAGGTTAGGCATTACAACTGTTTCATCTAAAACACAATGTTTTCTTCTCCTTCAGATTAAATGACAATCGTGAGATGCTACGTTATGGAAGAGTGACATCTGGCTCCTTGGCAGACACCTCAGGCAACTGTCTTAATGACTGTGGAGATGGCTGTGTGTCTGTAACAGAGTTAAGTTTGTTGTCTGGGTTGCATTACCCCTCTTACTCTATTAGATATATTCCCCATTTTGTCCTTTAGTTCACATTGGAATCACTGACCCACTCCTAACCCTGACTTACAAGCCTGCTCCTTTCCGTCTGCTTCTTTATGATGGTTTTGCTGTTCTTGGTTTGTTGGTTTTGTTCCCCACCCACCCACAAAGTAAACTGTGAAAATCCTTTGCAAAAACATCAAAAGGAAGATTTTGTCAACTGGAAGTGTATTGTTAATGACTGATAAAAATGAAGAATCACACAGAACATTAGGGGTTGGAGGGGACCTCAAGAGATCATCAAGTTCAACCCCACTGCCAGAGCAGGATCACCTAGAGTAGGTCACACAGGAACACATTCAGATGTTTTGAATATCTCCAGGAAGGACACTCCACAACCTTTCTAGTCAAATGATAAACATGAAGAATCACACAGAATCACAGAACATTAGGGACTGGAGGGGACCTCAAAAGATCATCAAGCTCAGCCCCCCTGCCAGAGCAGGATCACCTAGAGTAGGTCACACAGGAACACATTCAGATATGTTTTGAATATCTCCAGAGAAGGACACTCCACAACCTTTCTGGGCAGCCTGTTCCAAGGCTCTGTCACCCTCACAGAGAAAAAAGTCTTTCCTTATGTTCATGTCAACTTCCCCTGCTCCAACTTGCACCCATAGCCCCTTGTTCTATCATTGGACATCACTGAACAGAGCTTGGCTCCATCCTCCTGAAACTTAGCCTTCACATCTTTCTAAACATGAATGAGGTCACCCCTCAGTCTCCTCCAAGCCAAAGAGAGCCAGCTTGCTCAGCCTTTCCTCATCAGGAATCAGGAGTCACCATCATTGGAGGTATTCAGGAGGAGACTTGATGGGGTACTTGGTGCCATGATCTAGTTGTTTAGCTGGATTGGATTGGTTGATAGGTTGGATGCGATGAACTTAAGGGTCTCTTCCAACCTGGATTTATTGTATTGTATGTTCCACTCCCTTCAGCATCTTTGTGGCTCTGCATTGGACTCTCTCAATCAGTTCCCTGAAGCCTTTCTTGAAGGAAATGTGCACCTACTGAATACTTAGAACTGAGAAGTACTCCTCAAACTTGATTGGAAAAAGTCACAGTTCTAAGAATAAATTTTGACAAGAAAGAAAGAAAAGAATATTTCTTAGCAGGATAATATATATGAAGGTGTAGGAGCAAATGTAGAAGACAGGATTGCTAACTCACAGTTGAAACATTCATGAATAGCAGCAGGTAAAAATATTTGCCTAGAATTATGGAAAATATGCTTCCTTTGCTTTATTTTCCTGAGAAATACTGCAGTTTGATTTGGTGATCTATTAAAAGTCCAGTGTTAGAAAATAGCTGAAATCCTGTATTCTGAAAGACAAATCACTTTTCAGCCCTCCTTTCATTGTGCCTGTCCAGTCTTATGTGTTGCACAGACCTCAGAATTACTGATTGGATCCATTTATTTCCCGGAGAAGCCTTGTAAGTCCCTTGGGCACATCTCAGTGTGAGCGTCATCAATATGGCATAAAAGGCTACAGTTCTCACATTTGCAAGCATTAGATCCTGAACATTTTAATTTTTCCCTGCTGACATGCAACATGTGTTTCAAATGTAGTCAGCTGGTACAAATTAATTTAACCCTTAGGCAACAGGACCATCTCCTGTGCTGGTTATGAGGCAATTGACCTTCAGAAACCAGCTGAACTCTGTTGTGAGGAGAGGATAAGGGAGTCTCTAGCTTGGAGGAGACTGAGGGTGACTTCACAGAAAGCATCACAGAAACATTCAAGTTGGAAAAGACCCTCAGGATCACCAAGGCCAACCCAGAACCCTACTCTACAAGGCTCACCCCTAAACCATATCCCCAAGCACCACATCCGAACCACCTTTAAACACATCCAGGGCCGGGGACTCCACCACCTCCCTGGGCAGCACATTCCAGTGCCTGACCACTCTAGCTGGGATAAATTCTTCCTACTCTCCAGGTTAAACCTATCCTGGTGCAGAGTGAGGCCATTCCCCCTTGTCCTATCACTAATTACCTGGGAGAAGAGACCAGCACCAACCACCCAATGACTTCATTCATGTTTATAAGGACGTGAAGGGTGAGTGTCAGGAAGATGGAGGCAGAAATGAACAAGACATGTTCATTTCTGGGCATGAATGGGACAACTCTGTGATGACAGAAAGGATGCAGTACACAACTGGCAATGCAGCTTTTATGTCAGCCTGGATTTACACCATTTCACCTTCACTGAGAGGAAAAAAAAAAACCATTAGAAATCCAAATCAAGCCAGTAATTTAGATGCATAAATGATCCTTAGGCCAATTATCTGCAATATATTAAAACACACAGATTTTACTGTTTGTAGGCTGTGCTTCAGTTGTGCTGCACGTGTATCCTTTTGTCTCCTTAGGAGCTATTAAAGCCTTCATAAAATCCAGTATTGGTTTAAACTTGTAGCTGACACACTCATGTATCACACATTTGTCATATATAATTCCTAGATTCATAGAATGGTTTAGGTTGAAAGGGACCATGAAGATGATCTACTCCCAACCCCCCTGCCATGAACAGGGACACCTTCCACTAGAGCAGGCTGCTCAAGGCCTCATCCAGCCTGGCCTTGAACACCACCAGAGAGAGGGAATCCACAACCTCCCTGGACAACCAGTTCCAGCGTCTCACCACCCTCACTTTAAAGAATTTCTCTCTAACATCCAGTCTAAATCTACCCTCCTCAAGCTTCAATGCATTCCCTCTCATCCTAGCACAGCAAACCTTTGTGAAAAGTCCCTTCCCAGCTTTCTCGTAGGCTCCCTTCAGGTGCTGAAAGGCTGCTATAAGGTCTCCCTGAAGTCTTCTCTTCTCCAGGCTGAGCAGCCTGAGTTTGCTCAGCCTGACTCCAGAAGGGAATGACTGGAAAAAAAAATAATTGTGAATATTTTTTAAATTTTTTTCAATTAGGCATGGCATTTAAAGTGTGTGATCAAGTTAAGCACTGATGAAAACGACAGCTAGGAATTTACAAGTTAATTTCCAAGTTAGAAGAAACTCACATCTTGAAGGATGAAAACATACACACTATCATTTACACAAATATTTACCATAGCATCGTAGAATCAGAGAATTGTTAGGGTTGGAAGAGACCTCAAGGATCACCCAGTTCAAACCCCCCTGCCATGGGCAGGGACACCTCACACTACAGCAGGTTGCTCACAGCCACATCCAGCCTGCCCTTAAAAACCCCCAGGGATGAGGCTTCCACCACATCCCAGGGCAACCTGTTCCAGTGTCTCACCACCCTCATGGGGAAGAGCTTCTTCCTAACATCCAACCTGAATCTAGCCATTTCTAGTTTAGTTCCATTCCCCCCAGTCCTATCACTCCCTGACACCCTAAAAAGTCCCTCCTCAGCTTTCTTGTAGCCCCCTTCGGATACTGGAAGGCCACAATAAGGCCTCCTCGGAGCCTTCTATTCTCCAGACTGAACAGCCCCAACTCCCTCAGTCTTTCCTCACAGACGACGTGCTGCAGCCCTCTAAAACCAAAACAACCCAAAATAACCCAAATCAAAACAATCCAAACAACCCAAACCAAAACAACCCAAAACAAAACAAAACAACCCAAACAAAATTACCCAAACCAAAACAACCCAAACCAAGTGAAAAACCAAACCAAAGCAACAAACAAACAAAAAGAAAAGCCAAAAGAAAATCAAACTCAAAACTTCATAAGAGTACCTCCAATTTAATTGGCTAATGTTTTGAGCAAGTTTTGAATATTTTTGCTTCTCATTTTTTAACTCAGAATGAGTACATCTCCGGATATTACTGCCAATGTGAAAAGCCTTTCTCCTTGAGTACTGTGTCCAGTTCTGGGCCCCTCAGTTTAAGAAGGACATTGAGACACTTGAACGTGTCCAGAGCAGGGCAGTGGGAGAGGCCTCAAGCACAAGCCCTGTGAGGAGAGGCTGAGGGAGCTGGGGTTGTTTAGCCTGCAGAAGAGGAGGCTCAGGGGAGACCTCATTGCTCTCTACAACTACCTGAAGGGTGGTTGTAGCCAGGTGGGGGTTGGTCTCTTCTCCCAGACAACCAGCACCAGAACAAGAGGACACAGACTCAAGCTGCTCCAGGGGAAGTTTAGGCTGGAAGTGAGGAGAAAGTTCTTCCCTGAGAGAGTCATTTGCCATTGGAATGTGCTGCCCAGGGAGGTGGAGTCACCATCCCTGGAGGTGTTCAAGTGTGGACTGGACATGACACTCGGTGCCGTGGCTTAGTCATGAGGTTTGTGGTGAGAGGTTGGACTCGATGATCTTTGAGGTCTCTTCCAACCCTGGTGATTCTGTGATTCTGTGGTTCTGTGATTCTATGAACTCTTCTCATTAGGAAGAGTGAAAAATTCTTGTCAGAAGTTGTCAGTCTCTCGTGTCTTGCTGAACACCAGCCTTCAACCCCATTAAGGAAAATCAATGCAGCCAGTCAAGGTGTGAGCAGATGTTTTATCTCCGCATTTTGTGCATAAATGCAAGTTCTCTGATGCAAATTGATCAAACTGTAGAAACAAATCATTTAAGATTTGTGCAGTGATTAATAACAGAAGCCAGTAATCAAATCTTCCTGCCACCGGCACATCTGTTACCGAGAGCTTCTCGTTTGCCCTGTTATGCAAATGTGCAATAAAACAAATAAATGACTTGATTTAACAGCTGGCTGGAAAACATTATTTTTAGGTGATTTTGGTTAATGCATTGTTTTTAACGTTGATAGCCACTTGATGTAGGCTAATTCAATTATGCTTATGCAGAGGGTCACAGAACTGAGAGGGAGGGAAACAAGCAAAATGTAGCAACTCTGCTCAGGGACTGCTGAGGAATTTTGAATATATTTAGACACATACAGGTTTTGGAAGAACAAAGAACACAGGAAAAGGATTAGTTTTCCTTCATTTCAACAACTAAAATTCTGTCTCTTTCACTACTAGCAGTGTCACATGAATAAACATTTCCAGTGTCTTGAAAGGATCAGCTCTTCACAGAATCACAGAAACATTCAGGTTGGAAAAGACCCTCAAGATCACAAAGGCCTACCCAGAACCCTACCCCACAGGGTTCACCCCTAAACCATAGCCCCAAGCACCAGATCCAAACCACCTCTAAACACAGCCAGGCTTGGGGGCTCCACCACCTCCCTGGGCAGCACATTCCAATCCCTGACCACTCTTTCCAGAAAAAAACGTTTCCTAATGTCCAATCTAAACCTGCCCAGTCACAGCTTGAGGCCATTCCCTCTTGTTCTGTCACTAATTACCTGGGAGAAGAGACCAGCAGCAGCCTCTCCACAACGTTCTTTCGGGTAGTTGTACACAGCAACGAGGTATTCCCTCAGCCTCCTCTTTTCCAAATTAACCATCCCCAGCTCCTTCAGTTGCTCATCCTCAGATTTATTCTCCAGGACCTTCCCAGCTTCCTTGTCTTCCTCTGCACTGGCTCCAGCACCTCCACATCTCTCTTGTATTGAGGTGCCCAAAACTGGACACAGTGCTCAAGGTGTGGCCTCACCAGAGCTTCCCAATACAGTCAGTTCTTGAGATCTTCCCCTACTCAAATGCGGATCTGAAGCCCATCTACTAGGACCAGAGAAGTGCTCATGGCCAACTTGTGCAGCTCTCCTTCTGGAAGAACTCTCTCTTCCCTGCTTTTCTTTGGAACTCCTACACTTGTGCCTGTACAGCAAAGGGTTTCCATCTTGCACTCTGATTGCCTCCATACTCACACAAGAGAGGCCACAGGGCTCCTTGTAGCATGGACTGGTCCTGTTTAGCTGGAGGAGAGTTCAGCTCTGCTAGCTAAACCCATTGGCTCCCCTCCAGCCCAGCAGTGTCCTGGCTTCACACAGCCTGCTCTCAGAAGCAACCCCCCTTGCCACACACTGATGGGTGGGAAAGCAACCCCCAATAAACCCCTCTGGGTTGAGATCAAGAGTTCACTGAGGTGACAGGTACACAATTACCTTAGCACAAGGTGTATGGGGTTGTTTTTGTTTATTGAGCTTAATACTGGTCTATCAGCATCATGTTTGGTTTTGTCAGTAAATTATCTAATATCCAAGAGCAGTAGAACAGCCTGAAACCAGCCATATTAAGCATCTAGCAATCACTAAAAGTCAATAACTCATGTCTGAATATAATTTCAATCTTCATTCTTTCTCAACAACACTGGTTTCACAGTCTGTGAAACCCACCCCATTTCCCCCCCCTTTTTCCCCTCAAATGCCACAGCACCTGAGCTCTGTTAGAGTCTCCTCCCACCCCAGGTGTGGCCACTTTGCCCTCCCCATCAGCTCCCCTATTTAATCCCCAGCAGGAAGGGCAGAAGCCCTAAGCTGAGCCCATTTGGGCTGAGGGATCCTCCTCTCGTCACTGGTGAGTGCCCCTGGTGCACACTGGGTGATGGTGGTGGTGACCACAAAGGCCGGGGGGCCTGCTGGCCCCCCGGTTAGGTAGGAAACAACATTGATGACCTCCCCAATATCATCCACGGGTGCTGGCTGGGCACTCTTATCTGGGCTGAGCTCCTCTGCATGGTATCTTCACTAGTTGAAAGTCTTGCCCCTGGCTCTGGGATGGGAGCAAAAATGGTGGTTGTGGAGCAGGAGCTGTTTAGGCAGGGTGGAGGATAGTTAGAGGGAGCAGAAGCTGCTTTGGAGAGATGAAGGGAGGGGTTGGTGAGAGAGGCAGGGGAGGGGTTAAACTAGATGATCATTAGAGGCCACTTCCAGCTCTGGTGAATCTATGATCTCTTTCCAAAACCCCTTGCCATGGGCAGGCAAACCTTCTATTAGACCAAGTCAACATCTTTAAGGGTTGGTTTTGGTTTTGTTTATTTACAGTACATAGCAATCAAAACATAATATGGTAGCTGTGATGAACTAATGGATTTGGGGTGTGAAGTTAGCTTATTTTGCAAATAAGGTCTTCTGCATGTTGACACAAGAAATAAAATAATTACATGAAACTCAAGAGTGAATAAACATTATTGGCATAAGAATCATTTTAAATCCCCTTGAATTAGTGGACAGGGTTTGGCTACTTCAATCCTATTGCTCAGCAAAAGTTAGTCTTTGTCTGAAGTGTAGGTAGTGGAAACACTGAAGTAAACTCATAACTCCATAGAGTAGTAAGATAATTTGTCTTTAAGTCATTCTGGAAAGAAAATTCCATAATCCATGCCTAATTTTGCAGCCTGACTCAATAAATTTTGACTCAGAGAAAGGGTAGGAAGGGTACTCCAGGAGGGTTGGGCTGCATGGTCTTCAAAGGCCCTTTCCAACCCCTACCTCTCCCTGATTCTGTGACAGGCATTTGTTAATCGCTTTGCTTCCAAACACACTGAAATACATGGCAACAAACACTCTTGTGTCTGCTGAGGTAATTTTTTCCCAGGAATATGTTAATTTGAAGGTGATTATTTCAGCAACCAACCTGAAAGTGTTCTGAGTCTTCTATTTCAACAGATTTCCTTTACAAGGCTTCATAGTTCCTCAAAAATCAAGTTTGGCTTCTGAGCTAGAAAAATGGTAACTGCCTTAGTAGATGAACAACTTGTTGGAGTGCTGCTGTGCCTCTGTACCAAACACAGGTAAATATGTAAAGAAGGACAATCAATTTACTTCCCCTTTAGCAGCTCTTCTCAGTGAGGCCAAAATGAAACATGCATTGGGATAAAAGAAATAACATTTTATCACTGCAGATTTGTTTCAAGCCTTGCTGCAGCTGAGAGCTTGCACACGTGTGCCAGGGTGGGGGTTTGTATTCTAGTGTTTCTTTAAAGTGACAGCTGAGGTTTTCAGTCACAAGTCTCCTTGTAGAGCCCAAGCTGCTCTCATTTTCTTTCAAATGCTTTATCCATGCTTCCTGCAGAGCTTGGAGATTGATATTTGGGACAGAACAGTTTGAGTGATGGATATGAACTGCAGCACAAGAAGCTCCATCTCAACATGAGGAGGAACTTATTTACTGTGAGGATCATGGAGCACTGGAACAGGCTCCCTAGAGAGGTTGTGAAGCCTCCTTCTCTGGAGACTTTCAAGACCCTTCTGGATGTGTTCCTGTCTGACCTGTGTGGGATTCTGTGGCCCTGCTCTGGCAGGGGGGTTGGACCCAATGACTTTTTGCAGTCCCTTCCAACCCCTAACATCCTGTAACCCCATCTTCCCCCACATATATCTTCTGCAAACAACAGACTCCCAGTGAGAGGCATGAGGTACTAAATTAATAAACCAGTGAGTGTTTTCCTTATGAGACACTACCTGGAGACCCAGTTGGACAACACTGTGAATTCAGGCCAGCACTCCAGTTTCTGTATGAAGACTTCAATTTAACCATTGTCAAAGGTGGTAAGATATGACTGATTTCACTTGTAGAAAAGGGAGAAGATCACTTTGTAGACCCAGGGTATGCACAAAATGTCTACACACTGGAGATCAAGACAGATCTATAATTCCAATTATTGTTACTGGGAGCCAGCCTTATCAATAATTATCAATATAATGTTACTGTGGTTGGGCAGCCTGATTTAGTGGCAAGTGTCCCTGCCCATGGCAAGGTGGGTTGGTGCTAGACAATCTTTGAGGTCCCTTCCAACCCTGACAATTTAATGGAAGAAAAGTAACCCAGGAGAGTAGTCTTAGATTATTCTGTCTCATTGTGAACATGGAACAGGGCCAATAGAAAATCAAGAGTTTCATGCATATGCTGCACAAACAAATTTGATGTCCTTTTCTCATCAGGATCAACACAGAAAAAAGTAGCCAAGCAAGAATGAAGAGCCAACAGCAGACTGGTTCCTTTCTCCTCAGGAAGAGAATTCCAAGCTTGTGTCTGTGTGCAGAATGCATGACCTGCAGAGAGTGACATTTTCTATCCAATATCTCTGCTGTTGAACCTGAAAAGTAAGAGGAGACAGACACCATTCCGTTTGTAATAGAACAAGACTTTGTTATGAAAGCAACCACTCCTGCTGCTGGGGATGAGTGGGGTGCTCTTCCTCTGACTTTGCTGTGTCTGGAACAATCACAGAAGCATTCTGGTTGGAAAAGACCCTCAGGATCAACAAGGCCAACACAGAACCCTACTCTACAAGGTTCACCTCTAAATGGTATCCCTGAGCACCACATCCTAAACCACCTCTAAACACATGCACGCTTGGGGACTCCACCACCTCCCTGGGCAGTACATTCCAATCTCTGACCACTCTTGCCATGAAAAAATACTTCCTAATGTCCAGTCTAAACCTACCCAGGCACAGCTTGAGGCCATTCCCTCTTGTTCTATCACTAATTACCTGTGAGAAGAGATCAGCAGCAGCCTCTCCACAGTGTCCTTTAAAGTAGTGTAGAGAGCAATGAGGTCCTCCTTCAGCCTCCTCTTTTCCAAATTAACCATCCCCATCTCCTTCAGTTGCTCTTCATCAGATTTATTCTCCAGGCCCTTCCCAGCTTCCTTGCCCTCCTCTGCAGGATCTGGCACTTGGCCTTGTTGAAGCTCAATCTCTTAACCTTGGCCATGCATCCAATCTATCCAAGTCTCTCTGCAGAGCCTCCCTACCCTTATGAAGAGAAACACTCCCACCCAACTTGGTGTCATCTGCTAACTTACTGATGGCACACTCTGTCTTCATCAAGGTCATCAATAACTATGTTAAACAGAAGTTGCCCTGGGGAACCCCTCTTGTGACTGGCTGCCAGCTGGATTTAACTCCCTTGACCACCACTCTTTGGGCAATTTCACATGTCCATTTCGATTCAGCACTGCACATCAAAACAAATATGATCTCAAAAAGCTGTTTCTGGACATTTTAGGTGATAGCTCATGAAGCAGAGAGAGGGGAATTCCACACAGAATTACTCACAGCATAAGGTGTGCTTATTATCATTATTGTGGTGTTATGCAAACTGCAAATTTTAGCAGCTTTTGGCATTGGGGTCACAGAACAAATGAAACTGGAGCTGGGGAGTTTCAGCCTGGACGTGAGGAAGAAGTTCTTCACCATGAGAGTGGTGCAGCCCTGGCATGGGTTGTCCAGGGAGGTGGTTGAGGCCCCATCCCTGGAGATGTTTAAGAGCAGGCTGGATGAGGCTCTGGCCAGCCTGCTGCAGTGTGAGGTGTCCCTGCCTATGGCAGGGGGGTTGGAACTAGCTGATCCTTGTGATCCCTTCCAACCCTGACTGATTCTATGATTCTAACTTCTGAGTTTTTTAATGTGAGCAGTGATAACTTTCCCTTTTCTCTCCATCTCAGAGGAGTATGGCAAGTTGTGAGAGACTTTTGGCTTGTTTATTGTTTTTCTGCCATGCTCTGGATGGATGCTAGAAGAACTAAGATCACTTTTACTTCTGTGGAGTGGAAGAGAAACAAAGACACAAAAGAGCAATGAAATGTTTTCCTAAGAAAGACTTTAGTTCTGAACATATAGGTTTATTTTGTTTCAGGTATGGTAGTTTTAGGTTCTGCCTTTACATTTTAGCTGCTGATTTGGAGCAGAAAAGCAGAAAAATATAAATAGTATAAATAAAAAGAATAAATCACTCTTGGGTGTAAAAAGGAAATCAAAAGATTATTCTAAACCAATTCATTGGATAAATGTCTGGCAGAAGAGAAGCAGAATCATAACAATTCCTCACATTTCACTTCCACTCCCATTCCTTTTCTCTTCTGATCTTGGCTGTTATTGCTTCACTTGGGAGAAGACAACCACACATGTTGCCCCCAGAATTCTGTGTGCTGAATTATGCTTTTTTTTTTATGAGCTAGTGCTCTATAACCAGACAAACCTTAATTTCCAGCAATCATCATATTTCATCTCCCTGTGTAACCAAATATCCAGCTGTGCCAACAAAGTATATTGCTCTGGAGGGATGCATTTCAGTACAGTCATCAGAGAGCTGAATACATTGATTTAAAAACTGCATTCAAAAACATCCAAAAAGAAAGTTCTGTAACCATTTCAATGTTTTATACACATTCCTGATAGAGCACTAATAAACAGTGTCTGTATTCAAGTCACCCCACTGATAGAGAGAAACTCCACCCTTTAAGCACAAATATGTCCAGAAACTACTCAAAATTGGTGGAAAAAGCCCTTTATTCTTCTTAACTTTCTTCTTATAGCAAAGAGGAGGAAGAGAGAAGTATCTTAAGAATTAGGCATCTTAAGAATAAGGCATAGAGTCCTTATTCCATTTTGCTGGAGCTAGAAATTCACCTTACATAGTACACTGTATCTTTCCCTTCTGAAAAGGAGATTGCAAGCACATCTTAAGAGGCATTTTGATCTAAATGTCCAAGTGTGCCAGGTTGTGGGAGTTTTGGGGTTTTTTTGGTTGGTTGGTTTGTATGGTTTTTCCAACCCCTCACCACTCTCTCAGTAAAGATCTTTTTCCTAATGTCCCCTGGCACAGCTTAAACCAATTTCCTCTCATCCTATCACTGGTTACTTGGGAGATGAGATCAACACCAACCGCAACACAACCTCCCTTAAGGTAGCCACAGAGAGCAGTAAGATCAAAGGTATTTGACCTGCTTTAGCGAGGGAATTGTTATGGCTGTACTCTAGGACAAGAACTTAGAATCATAGAATCAACCAGCTTGGAAAAGACCTCAGAGATCATCAAGTCCAACCTGTTAGCTAATGCCTAACACCTCCTGACAACTAAACCATGGCTCCAAGTGCCACATCCAAGCCTTTTTGAACATCTCCAGGGGCGGGGACTCCACCACCTCCCTGGGCAGCACATTCCAATGGCCAATCTCTCTTTCTGGGAAGAACATCTTCCTCACCTCCAACCTAAACCTCCCCTGGCACGGCTTGAGACTGTGTCCTCTTGTTCTGGTGCTGGTTGCCTGGGAGAAGGGACCAACCTCCACCTGGCTACGACCTCCTTACATGTAGTTATAGAGAGCAATAAGGTCTTCCCTGATCCTCCTCTTCTCCAGCCTTATCATAGCATCAGTCAGGGTTGGAAAGGACCACAAGGATCATCTTGTTCTAACCCCCCTGACATGGGCAGAGAAACCCCACACTAGATCAGGCTGGCCAGAGCCTCATCCAGCCTGGGCTTAGTTTCATAGTTTCATAGTTTCAGTTAGGGTTGGAAGGGACCACAAGGATCATCTAGTTCCAACCCCCCTGCCATGGGCAGGGACACTCTACACTAGATCAGGCTGGCCAGAGCCTCATCCAGCCTGGTCTTAAACACCTGGCTTAAACACCTCCAGGGACGGGGCCCCAACCACCTCCCTGGACAACCCATTCCAGGGCTTCACCACGCTCATGGGGAAGAACTTCCTCCTCATGATCCGCCTGAATCTCCCCACCTCCAGCTTCATTCCATTCCCCCTAGTCCTATCACTACCTGATAATCACCCCCAGCTCCCTCAGCCTCTCCTCACAGGGCTGTGCTCCAGAACCCCCTCCCCAGCCTTGTTGCCCTTTTCTGGACTCGTTCAAGTACCTCAATGTCCTTCTTAAACTGAGGAGCCCAGAACTGGGCACAGGACTCAAGGTGTGGCCTAACCAGCGTGAGTCCAGGGCCAGAATGACTTCCCTGCTCCTTCTGGCCACACATACAGTACTCAGAGTGTCGCCTAACCAGTACTGAGTACAGGGAAGGAAGATATGTGGCTCGAGTGTTCTCATGTCTTAACAGTTTTGCATCTGTGCAGAGATGTCATTGACAATAAAATTGGCATCTTGGATGGTCTTCAAGGAAATCCTTTGTGAACCAGGGGGTGACACCACAATAAAATATATCAAACTTGCAATTCCCAGATTCCTCTGTGGATATGGGGCTTGTACAACTCACCAGTCCTTTGCTTAGTAGTTAATAAATATTTAGCAAGCCTCACAAGCAATCAGCAGATTGACAATAACTGCTCATGCAAACACAACATTTATCTACTGAAAATCTGTCCTAGGTTTGCAATTCAGCGAGCTAGCAGGAACTGCACAGCAGGAAATAGGAGGAAATCAATAATTTTATGGTTTGGTAGCAAAACAGAATGAAAAAGACTGTACACGTGTAGTGATCAAGTACAGGGGGGTGGAGGGGGGGGGAAGAAAAAAAGAAAGAACGTTTTCAAATTAATATTTTAAGATTAAATGAAGGGGAATTGAAATAAATCACTTGATCAGTGAACAAAATTATCCTCACAGGATCAGCGGAATTACAGGAAACGAATGAATGAGCTACAGATGCAGCAAAAAAAAACCCCAGCATGTATTTATAGCAAAGACAGTATGTAACTGAGGAGGGCAGGGAGATCATCAAAACAGTCACAGAGGCCTGTGGTAATAGAAATCCTGAAGAAAAACAATAACAATGAAGTATGTTCATCGGAGTGCTCCGAAATGCGTGGGTTCGTCAGAGGGTTGAACGCCGTTCAGCTGCCCTCGGCAAACCATCCCCCTCCTCCCTGGCCTCAGCTGTTCACAGATATCAGTCAGCTGCTCTCTGTGGCCTCCATAAAATCCATTAAACCCCCCAAAAGCAGCCTGGTGTTTGTTTTGTTTTGTTTTCTAATAACAAAGCAGAAACACAGAGGTGTTGCTCGGGCTAAAAGTCTCATGAACTGCTTATCCGGTGTCTTGTGTCTGGTTTTTATCAAGTAACTGCTGATGTAAATAGCGTCTCATATTACTTCATGTTCTTCAGATTTAGAATGCTTCAGGAAGGTTTTCTTTGCTGGCATGGGGGGTGGGGATGGGAAATGCCCTTCCCTTCATGCCCTGTGCCCCTGTGTGCCTGGCAGACATCCAGTTCTGGAACAGCAGGCAGTCCAAGGAGGCGCTCTTGGTGTGCTCAGAGTTCTTTGAGGTCTTCTAGTCCCTGGTGCTGCTGCTGGGGGTCGGAGTGGCTGGAGAGCTGCCAAACAGAGAGGGACCTGGGGGTGCTGATCGACAGCCACCTGAACATGAGCCAGCAGTGTGCCCCAGGTGGCCAAGAAGGCCAAAGGCATCCTGGCCTGCATTAGGAATAGTGTGGCCAGCAGGAGCAGGGAAGTCATTGTGCCCCTGTACTCTGCATTGGTTAGGTCACACCTTGAGTCCTGTGTCCAGTTCTGGGCCCCTCAGTTTAAGAAGGACATTGAGACACTTGAACGTGTCCAGAGAAGGGCAACAAGGCTCGGGAGAGGCCTTGAGCAAAGCCCTGTGAGGAGAGGCTGAGGGAGTTGGGATTGTTTAGCCTGGAGAAGAGGAGGCTCAGAGGAGACTTCATTGCCCTCTACAACTACCTGAAGGGTGGTTGTAGCCGGGAAGAGGTTGGCCTCTTCTCTCTAGCAACCAGCACCAGAACAAGAGGACACAGTCTCAAGCTGCACCAGGGAAAGTTTAGGCTTGAGGTGAGGAGAAAGTTCTTCCCTGAGAGAGTCGTCTGTCAGTCTCAGTGAGAAGAATCAATACTTTTTTCAATGAACTGTACCAGAATCCAAACTGATGGCAAAGGGAATGAAAGAGACCACTACAAACTGGGCATCTGTTCATATGTTGTGTAACATTGTTTACCAGTAGCCAAATAGAATAGAATTAAACAGGTTGGAAGAGACTTTTGAGATCATTGAGTCCAACCTATCACCCAACATCATCAAATCAACTAAACCACAGCACCAAGCACCCCATCCAGTCTCTTCTTAAACACCTCCAGTGATGGTGACTCCATCACTTCCCTGGACAGCACATTCCAATGACCAATCTCTCTTTCTGTGAAGAACTGCTTCCTAACATCCAGCCTAATCCTCCCCTGGCACAGCTTGAGACTGTGTCCTCTTGTTCTGGTGCTGGTTGCCTGGGAGAAGAGACCAACCTCTGCCTGGCTACAACCTCCTTTCAGGTAGTTGTAGAGGGCAAGAAGGTCTCCTCTGAGACCTCCTCATACAAAAATAATCCACTCAGTACAAACAATATTATCAGAATTGTTTGGGTCAGAAGGGGCCTCCAAAGGTCATCTAGTTTAATCCCTCTGCATTGAGCAGGCACATCTTCCACTAGATCAGGTTGCCCAGAGTCCTGTCAAGCCTGACCTCGAATATCTCCAGGGGTGGGGCCTCAGCTACCTCCCTGGGCAACCTGTGCCCGTCTTCCACCATCTGCATGGTAAAGAACTTGTTCGTAACATCCAGCCTAATTCTCCTCTTCTTTGATTTCACACCATTGCATCTCATTATTAGTCCAGATCTTTGTAAACAGTCCCTCTGCAGCCGTCTTGTAGCCCCCTTCAGGTACTGGCAGGCTGTTGTGAGGTCTCCTCAGAGCCTTGTTTTCTCCAGGCTGAATGCAGCTGATTTGTGCTTCCACTGCCCAAAACAAAGTCTACATTCAAGCTGAACCATACTATCACTGTTTTCCTTGAGCTCTGAGATGAATATAAAACAACAGGAAGTTTCTCTTCAGTAGCACTGATGTAAGAGGGTTTCTTTCACCAAAGATGACGAGGCCAGAAAGCTTTATGGAACAACTTAGAAGCACGGTGCAAAGCTCCTGTCAACAAATTCAGTTTAATGTTGCTTCAGATAAGTTCCTTTTAAGCAATTATTGAAAACAGAAACTTGGTGCTCAGATCAATGTCCCTGGCTCTGCAGATGTCATTGATTCTGAACTGGGGTGTTTGAAACTGCATTTCAAAATGCTCATTTCCTGCTGGTTTTTGGCATCACATTTATCTGTGGAAGGAAATAATACGCTGAGAAGCTGCACACTATACTGAATGAAAGTTATTAGTGCATTATTAGATCACTCTAGGAACAGGAATCCTAAAGACTAAATAGGACTAATAGCCCTATAGACTAAAGTCACTTCAGTTATATTGCTGTCTTTCCCTTTCACTTTCTGTGAGACCTACACAGAAGTTGAACTTTTGCTTCTTTATTTTCCATTGCTATACAATGGGAACAGCGTGGCTGTAGACCCCTGTATCATCTGTACAATGTATACACAGGATAAAAGAACACAGCAGGAAATACCTGAAGGGATTTGGAAGACGTGACACTGATCTTGACATTGATACTCCAATCAGATGTTGTTTTCTCATCTTTTTTTCTCTCTTATATTCATACGTTCAGTAGAAAAGCTGCACTGGCTCAGCTGCATGATTCCTTGGCAGCAACTGACCAACACTGGTGTCAGAGAAAGATACAGAATACAGAATTAACCAGGTTAGAAAAGACCTTCGAGATCATCAAGTCCAACCTATCACCCAACACCATCTAATCAACTAAACCATGGCACCAAGTGCCTCAGCCAGGCTCTTTTTGAACACCTCCAGGGATAGTTACTCCACCACCTCCCTGGGCAGCACATTCCAATGACCAATCTCTCTTTCTGGGAAGAACTTTCTCTTCACCTCCAGCCTAAACTTTCCCTGGTACAGCTTGAGACTGTGTCCTCTTGATCTGGTGCTGGTTGCCTGGGAGGCCAATCCCCCCCTGGCTACTATCTCCTTTCAGGTAGTTACAGACAACAATAGGGTCTCCCCTGAGCCTCCTATTCTCCAGGCTAAACAACCCCAGCTCCCTCAGCCTCTCCTCACAGAGCTGTGTTCCAAACCCCTCCCCAGCTTTGTTGCCTTCTCTGGACACATTGCAGCATCTCAACATCTTTCCTAAACTGAGGGGCCCAGAACTGGACACAGGACTCAAGATATGGTCTAACCAGTGCTGAGTCCAAGGGCAGAATGACCTCCCTGCTCCTGCTGGCCACACTGTTCCTGATGCAGACCAGGATGCCATTGGCCTTCTTGGCCACCTGGGCACACTGTTGGCTCATGTTCATCTGCTGTCAATCAGTCCCCCCAGGTCTCTCTCTGCCTGACTGCTCTCCAGCAACTCTGACCCCAGTCTGCAGATAAGAATTCCTCTGCCCCATAAAAATTTCATCTGCATTAAGCCTTTTAAAGGAAGCATTATTTTATGTATGCAACGTTCTTCTCTTCAGAAAGTGACCTGGTTTGGTGACTTATTCAAATGTCACAGGTATTCCTACTGTTCCACAACTTATCACAGCTAAATATAAACCAAATGACAACCACCACTTCTTCATTAACCCAATATCTGAATTTAAAAATGAAAATATATGATGGACAGAGGGAATTTAGGGTATGCCATTAATGAAAATGTGATGGGAGGAGAACTTGGGTTGATTTCAAAAGCTTGACTGAATGACAAGAAGTAATAGTATTAGTGTGCTGCTCTTAGTTGTCCTCTCATTAATCCAGATTAATTCTAGTAATGATAAACTAGAATCTGGCCAGAAAAATGTCACCTACTGAAAATGTGGCTGGGGTAGGATGCAGTGCAGATTTCCTATGTCTTCAACCTTTTGCTCATCCCTTTGGAGTCTTTTGTTAGGTCTATGCAGAGGCTTGTATTTCAGTAACCTGTGTATGACCCCTTTTCAGACTAACTTATAGTACACACAGTTTTTCTCGTCTTCACAGGATGAATTTCCATATTTAAATGCTAAAGTGGCTTCACTGAGTCATTTATGAAGCAGTATGGCTGGGGAATGAAAAGCCTCACTGTTTGCCTTGAACCTCCCACCTGTTGGAACTTTATCCATTTTATCCTATGAATTGAAATGAAGAGCAATAGCAGTAAGAGAGAAATCAAACCCAGAATACATTGCAAACATTACTAACCCTGTTCAGTTCCCCTTTCTTAAGTGGCATCTCATAACATAGGATTCATTCCAAAGAAAGCTGCAAACTATTTGCTAAGGAAGTTTTTTCCCCCTGTTGTATGCAGACTTGAAGGTTTAATTCCTTAAGCCATTGTTCACTAGTTTTGGGTTGTGAGTACATTATTTCCTGGTGTTCTCATCTCTGAAATGGCCTCTGAAGAATATGAAAGGACACAGTCTCAAGCTGCACCAGGGGAGGTACAGACTAGATGTTAGGAAGAAATTCTTCATAGAATGGAATGTGCTGCCCAGGGAGGTGGTGGAGTCACCATCATTGGAGGTGTTCAGGAGGAGACTTGATGGAGTGCTTGGTGCCATGGTTTAGTTGTTTAGGTGGTGTTGGGTGATGGGTTGGATGCGATGATCTTGAAGGTCTCTTCCAACCTTGTTTATTCTATTCTATTCTATTCTATTCTATTCTATTCTATTCTATTCTATTCTATTCTATTCTATTCTATTCTATTCTATTCCATCCCATCCCATCCATCCCATCCCATCCCATCCATCCCATCCCATCCCATCCCATCCCATCCCATCCCATCCTATCACTCACCTGAATGTGGTCTTTGTAACTCATTCTAGCTTAGAGCTGGAAGAATATCGATCATCCATTAAGCAAATTCAGTGAATGTGATCTCAAGGTGGAGATAAGGAGAAATGCAGTGCAGGAACAATAAGACTGCTTAATATTCTAATCTTAATCACTTATCTGCTGTCCATATTTATACCATGGCTCTCAGTGGACACCTTCTTTTGTCCTGAACTATCACTCAGGGGTGTTGTAGTGTAATTCACTGGAGAGCATTTGGTTGCTTTCGAATCCTACTTTAATGTGGTGCTGATGAATAAAAAAATGAAAGTCCTACTACTGAGATTACAGAAAGCATTGTTATTGTTTTCATGCTGTCCTGAATCTGAAATTAAGGAAAGTGACCTTCTGCTGATACACTGAGGTTTTGGGGGGGGAAAGATAAATGCAGCTGTATTTCATTTCCAACAGCAGAACCCTTGCAATGTTATATTATTCCGCTGGCACATCTGTGGTTTAGGGTTTATCTATTCATTCTGCAATTAAGGGTCACATATCTGGTACGAAGAGGCAGGGATAAAGGAATTAATTTCTTATTTTTCTTTCCCTGGGGCTACAAATTGGCTTGCAGGTTGCTATTCATTGGATCACCCCAGAGCACTGACAATAAACAAAGCTGCTGTGGCTGCACTCCACTAGGCAGCAGAAAATCAGATTCACAGGGGAAAAAAACCCCACAACCCTCACCCATAGAAAGCACAGGACATTTATGATCAGAGCAAAGAGCTACAGAAATTTTCACTGATGAAGATTTGCTTAATACCAGAGCTCAAGCTTAGAACCCTACCATATGCCATATATATATCCTGGCACTTAAATCCCACTTCTACCACAAAATGTTATTTGTACTTTAACATCTTTATGATGAGCAGCAGTTCTGGTATTATTTCCATCTTTCCTGATCAGTTTCTTCCACAGTGTATCAAAGTTTTTTGGTGTGTCTCGAGGCCATCGGATCTGACCTGCTGTGAATTAAGGCTCTCTGATGCTAAAGCCTATATGTGAATAAATGTGACACAGCAGTCCTCCTGGAGTTCAGTGATTACAAAAGAGCCTGGGACACTAATTTCAAGAATCCATTTGGTATGTGAGTATGGCAGATTGTGTAGACAGCACTAGAGGGAGTCATGACCACACAAACCGGGTTGGTGCATTTCATAAACCCTCTGCTAAGCTGAAATCTGTCTCCAGACTGTGAAATTTCGGCCATATTATAGGACACTCACTTAGGGGAACATCCCTTTTGTTTTCTGGAGACAGGGAGAGGGGTAAATGCATCTGCCACAAAGTTCATTTCCTGAAACAAATGCTAAAGGAGTTATATTAGTAGAATTTACCCATTTCATCAGTTGCCCAAACAGATGGTTGGGAAAGAGTTCTGAGTGAGGTTTTCCAAGGGTAGAGACTCCAAAGCCTTCCTGGGCAACCTGTGTCAGTGCTTGGTCGCTCACAAACAGAAGCAAAGACAGAGATACAAATGTATTAATTCAATTAATAAGAGAATTTACCCATTTGGGTGTATAATATTGCTTCATACTGTGGGCCTCTTCATACCACCTGTACTGAACTCCACTGGAGGTTACAAAGGGCTCTGTCTCCAAGAAGAGACTGGATGGGGTGCTTGGTGCCGTGGTTTAATTGATTAGATAGTGTTGGATGATAGGTTGGACTTGATGATCTCAAAGGACTCTTCCAACCTGGTTAATTCTAATTCTAATGCCTACATTTTTTATTAATTGTGTTCCTGTTTGGATTAAAGCATTAAATAATTATATGTTGGGGTCTTAGTTTCCCTTTCCCGCATGCATCTTCCCTTTCCCGCATGCATCTTCCCTTTCCCGCATGCATCCTCCCTTTCCTGCATGCACCTTCCCTTTCCCGCATGCATCCTCCCTTTCCCGCGTGCATCTTCCCTTTCCCGCGTGCATCTTCCCTTTCCCGCGTGCATCTTCCCTTTCCGCGTGCATCCTCCCTTCCGCGTGCATCCTCCCTTTCCCGCGTGCATCTTCCCTTTCCCGCGTGCATCTTCCCTTTCCCGCGTGCATCTTCCCTTTCCCGCGTGCATCTTCCCTTTCCCGCGTGCATCTTCCCTTTCCCGCATGCATCTTCCCTTTCCCGCATGCACCTTCCCTTTCCCGCATGCATCTTCCCTTTCCTGCATGCACCTTCTCTTTCCTGCATGCACCTTCCCTTTCCTGCATGCACCTTCCCTTTCCTGCATGCATCTTCTCTTTCCTGCATGCACCTTCCCTTTCCCGCATGCATCTTCCCTTTCCCGCATGCATCTTCCCTTTCCCGCATGCACCTTCCCTTTCCCGCATGCATCTTCCCTTTCCCGCATGCATCTTCCCTTTCCCGCATGCACCTTCCCTTTCCTGCATGCACCTTTCCTTTCCTGCATGCACCTTCTCTT
Organism: Colaptes auratus; assembly: GCA_015227895.2. Classification (NCBI taxonomy): domain Eukaryota; kingdom Metazoa; phylum Chordata; class Aves; order Piciformes; family Picidae; genus Colaptes; species Colaptes auratus. The sequence continues at coordinate 47,607,127 of CM037646.1, read as the reverse complement.
TCCTGCATGCACCTTCCCTTTCCTGCATGCACCTTCCCTTTCCTGCATGCACCTTCCCTTTCCTGCATGCACCTTCCCTTTCCTGCATGCACCTTCCCTTTCCTGCATGCACCTTCCCTTTCCTGCATGCACCTTCCCTTCCCGCATGCACCTTTCCTTTCCTGCATGCACCTTCTCTTTCCTGCATGCACTTCCCTTTCCTGCATGCACCTTCCCTTCCTGCATGCACCTTCCCTTTCCTGCATGCACCTTCCCTTTTCTGCATGCATCTTCTCTTTCCTGCATGCACCTTCCCTTTCCTGCATGCATCTTCTCTTTCCTGCATGCATCTTCCCTTCCATTTCTAAATGCTCTTCATACGAGAATAAAAATCAGTGTTTCTCTCCTCTTTCATCTTCATTTCTTTCCCTCCTTACTACTTCAAAGTTTAACAGGAGAGTTTTAAAGTGCCCTTACAGAGGGCCCTCAACCATCAGTTCTGCAGAGCTGTGCTTGAATAATTCATCAGACTCAATCTTACAGAGTGACTAATGTGCTAATTATACAGAAGAGTCATTTATAAGGTTGGGCCGGGTGCTCTATGCTAAACATCATTATAAAATATTCATATGATATTTGGAATTTTCTGACAACTGCAGATATGATAGACATCCACAGAGATGGATCATTTCCTCACCACTATGGCCCCTGCTTCATTGAAGAGATTCATCAAAAAGCCAGAATCAAGACTCACTCCTCGGAGAGGTAAAAATCTGTCATGACTGCGTGCTAGAAATATGCTACCTATGTGTGATGCAAAGCTGTTTAAAGCCAGCTCCTCAGACTGAAAGCCTCCTATAGTCACAATGAATCCCTTAATTTGTTGTCAAATTGGAAACTAATACATGGAGGTGGAGATCTGCTGGAGAGAATCCAACAGAGAGCCAAGAGGGTGATCAGGGGGCTTGAGCATCTCCCCTATGAAGAGACACTGAGAGCCCTGGGGCTGTTTAGTCTGAAGAAGGCTGAGAGGGGATCTGATCAATGCCTATAAAATCTGAGGGGTGGGTGTGAAGTGGAGGAGGGCAAGCTGTTTTCAGTGGTGCACAGTAATAAGACGAGGAACAATGGATACAAACTTGAACACAGAAGGTTTCACCTCAACGTGAGGAGAGAACTTCTTTACAGTGAGGGTGAGAGAGCACTGGAGCAGGCTGCCCAGAGAGGTTGTGGAGTCTCCTTCTCTGGAGACTTTCCAACCCCACCTGGATGCATTCCTGTGTGGACTACCCTGGCTGATCCTGCTTTGGCAGTGGGGGGTTGGACTGGGTGATCTCTGGAAGTCCCTTCCAACCTCTAACATTCTGTGAGACGTTATAGATGATCTTGTTAAAACTCTTTATGAAAGTTCTGTGTGAACCATAACATTTGGCCAGAACTCTTCACCTGGAATTCTTTCATTTACACATTTAAGTGAAGAAATGGCAGAGTTTTGATTTATAACAGAAAGAGGAAATCAGTGAAAAATAGACAATGGTATCTGTTACAGGCATACAGCAAGGAGAAACACTAATGAACAAAACCCTACCTTAGTAGTAAAACACCCAGGAAGGCTACAGAGAAGAGAACTACCACAAGCAGCCAAGCAAAATATGATGACATAGGAATATTTTTGCTCTTGAGAACCTTTACAAACCTCTTTTCGTAGGTAAAGGAGTAAAAATGGGGTTTTGTTTAATTTGAAATCTAAATTTAGGTAAACTTATTGCCTGCAGGTGTGTTTTTTTTTTTTTTCCCTAAGCCACAGTTCATGTAGCTATTAATTATTACAATTTCTTTCACAAACCTCTGACAAAGCAACTGGTTCATCCTGGCTGATATTGCAGTCAGCTTGGGTACTGCAACGTGCCATCAGTTTTTTACCTTGTCTTCTCCTCTTGCTCAGAGCAACAAAAAAACATTCCAGAAGAACAGCCCCAGAAGTTCCTCTGGGTATCAAGCCAGCCATGGACAACTCCTGACAGGCAAGCAGTGTCCAGTGCATTCATGATGTGGAAGCAGACTGCTGGAAACATTAAAACCACTCCTTTTGCATGTTTCTTTGGAATCAGATCATGTCAAAGGCAACTAAGGGAACACTGCCTTTTTCTCACAAAAACTGTAATTTTTTGCCACTTCACATTGCTCTCCATTTAGGGCAACTATTTTGGCATGCTTAATATCATGCTTCTGTGTTTTACTCACAGTTTTCTTCCACAGGTCAATGCTTGTTCAAGTATATGAACATATCTGTGACTACCCTGCTGTTTGAACAATGACCTTGACTCCTGATGCCTTCAGGCTGCAACTTCACTCCCAGCAGGAGATCTTCTGTCAGCCTGTATGCTCCAAAACCCACACGAGTCTTTTCACATCTTGCTCCTGACATTATTTTGAGCTCTGCTGTCATCCTAGCATCTTTCTTAGTCATGGCTTAAAACTTGAAACAGCTAATCTAGAGTGCCTTCTCTCAATATACCTCCCTGTCACATAATGTCTTGGTTTTATTTCTCTTGACTGCTTTAGAGATATGAAGGGTTATGGGACTTGCAAATGGGCTTAGGGAAAAATAGATGCCAGCAGGAAAAAACAACAACACCATAAATTCCTCTTGGGCTTATATGGAGCAAATAAAGGTGTGTGTGTGTTCACAAGAAAGGGTTTTATTAGACTGGGGAGTGAGCTGGTGATGTGTGATGAGCAGTGTGACGCTCTTCTATTTGGAAGGATAGGACCAACTGACAAAGTTGGGTGCAGTGGAGACAGCCCTAAGTCTGGGAAAATTCATTCTAATTGTGAAATAAGGAAAAAGCTTCAACAGTAAAAATTAGGGCAAGGATGATTGTTCAGTGATATGATTTTCACCTGCTGTTTCCAAGGGACTCTCTTGCAAGGATTCAAGGGAAAGCTAGCCATGATAAACAAATCCCGATCTCTTTTTACTGACTTGAAGAAGACAAATCCCTCTCTGTTTTCACTGACTTGAAGGAGGGGGGGAAAGGCAGCTGGTAGCAAGCAATAAATCATTTAAGATCTCACAGAATCAAGTAAAAATGTTCTTCATTTAACAAATCTGCTCGGCAAATGCAGCTAGATTAATAATCCACTTTGAGAATGTATATGAGGAGGAAATAGTAGCGGGTAACTGGGATATCCTGCCTGATTAAGCAAACAGTATGTGCATGTTGGTTTTAGAGACACAGGAAAAAGTGCCTCTGTCTCAGTAAGAATCCAGCTTTAACTTTGCTCACATGTGGAGAAGAAAGAGAACTACATATTTGCTGTGGGAATGAGAATCCCATGTGCTGCAAAATTTATTGGGTAAGTGTCCATCCTGAGGAGCTTGCAAGTGAAGCTGAATCTTGTTTCCTCTTTGCAAGAGTCTGCAGAATCTTTGGAAGTTAAGCTCATGCACTTCAACCAGAATATTTTTATTACACTGCATTGAATACCAATAGCAAGTTAAATATTGAACTTCTTTGGTTAGACATGGATTAGTTTGCTGGGTTTGTTTACCCACTAGATACATGTTTTACATATCACAGAACCACAGGAACATTCAGGGTGGAAAAGACCCTCAGGATCACCAAGTCCAACCAAGAACCCTACTCTACAAGGGTCACCCTTGAACCATACCCCAAGCACCACATACAAATGATCTTTAAACACCTCCAGGGTTGGGGACTCCACCACCTCCCTGGGCAGCACATTTCGAAGCCTGACCACTCCTGCCCTGAAATTTTTTTTTCCTTAATGTCCAGAATCCTTCCTTGCCAGTGAATTGCAAATCTTTGTTCTGGTAATGCAGTGAAGCTGTCCCCTGAATGTGTACATGTGCATGAATGATGATGCAGTGCTCCCTAGAAAAAGCAGACATTATGGAATGCATTACAGAGCTCAAGTTTTTATTCTTTATTATTTTTTCTTCTTCCAACTGAATCTTTTATTTTAATGCAAATGACTCTATCTGACTATACCATTGACTTCAGCCCAAGCCCTTTTCATATGTGGCTGTGTAAATGAGATAAATTTAGATTCTGGTAAAATTAACAGGCTTGCTTCTGGAATTATTCTCTATATTAGGTCTTCATGAGCCATAAAGATCTTTCACTATAATGAGTGTTTATATAGAGTCATATAGTTGTGCTGTGCCAGATGGTTGCACTGCCATTCAGAGGGACCTTGACAGACTAGAGAAAGAGGCAGACAGAAACCTCATGAAGCTCAACAAAGGGAAAAGCAAAGCCCTGACTCTCACCAGGAATAACCTCCAGGACCTCTATACAATGGGGGCCAACAGGCTGGAAAGCAGCTATGCAAAAAAGGATCTCAGGAGCAACAAGATAATTACGAGCCAGCAATACGCTGCCACAGCTAAAGAGGCCAAGATCATCCTGGCTGTGTTAGGAAGAGTGTTGTCTTTAGACCAAGAGTGGTAACCCTCCATCCTCCTGTCAGCACTGGTGAGGCCTCTCCTGGAGTCCCAAGACAATCCTAAAAACCAGACCTCTGCACTGAAAGCACTGTAGCACAGAAACAGAACAGCTGAGCTTTGAAGAAACCTCTACAGATCATCTGTTCCAACTCCACTGCTCAAAGCGGGGTCAACTAGATTAGCTTTCTCAGAGTGTAAGCCACCTCTATAAATCAGTTCATATTTCAAACTCACTGCTACAGTCCATACTGGAAGGACTTCATGAGGAGGAAGCCTCTTACAGAATTTCCCTCTAGTTAACCCAGCATGTCTACTCTATTAGCTCAAGCTAGTTAATATCCTATTTTTCCATCCAGGAGGTATGAACAAGTTTTAGTTCTTGAGAAAGGAAAGACAAAAAAAATTTTGCCATTTGTGTAGGCTGTGGTTCCACATGAAACTAAAAGCATGAACATGTAAACATGTGCTCAGAACTGCCATGATTTGGTGTAGCTGATCCTGCTCTGGCGAGGGGGTTGGTCTAGGTGATCTTTTGAGGTCCCTCCCAGCCCCTGAAATTCTGTGATTCTGTGAATTTAAAATGAAAATTGAAATCACCTAAAGCATTAAAAGACACAAAAAGATGTTTGGGTTTTTTTTTTTCCTATCAATAATTACAAAAAATAAGGAACATTAATCTGATTGCTCTCATACTTACAGAGAGCAATGATAAAAAGAACCTAGAGTGGGCAACATGACATCAGTTGGGAAGTGTTACCAGCCAGCCAGAGTCCTGTTTTACACCCTGATTAACTGATTAAAAGAAAAGCATTATAAGGAAAGCAATATCATTCAAAAAATAATCAAGCAGCCCCCCCAAAAAGCTTATTCCCAAATATCCATGACTGAGGAATGATCCTGCTCTGGCAGAGGGGTTGGACTTGATGATCTCTTTAGGTCCCTTCCAACCCCTGACATCCTGTGTGCCTGTGATAATTTGATAGCTCTTGAAACAGAACCACAGAATGTTAGAGGTTGGAAGGGACCTCCAGAGATCATCAAGTCCAAGCCCTCTGCCAAAAGCAGGATCACTCAGGGTGGTCCACACAGGAATACATCCAGGTGGGTTTGGAAAGTCTCCAGAGGAGGAGACTCCACAGCCTCTCTGGGCAGCCTGTTCCAGTGTTCTGTCACCCTCACTGTAAAGAAGATTCTTCGCATGATGAGGTGAAACCTTCTGTGCTCAAGTTTGTATCCATTGTTCCTTGTCTTATTACTGTGCACCACTAAAAGAGCTTGGCCCCCTCCACTTGACACCCACCCCTCAGCTATTGATAGACATTGATCAGATCCCCTCTCAGCTTCTATTCCCAAGACTAAACAGCCCCAGGTCTCTCTGTGTCTCTTCACAGGGGAGATGCTCAAGTCCTCTAATCATCTTTCTATCTCTCCATTGGATTCCCTCCGGCAGGTCTCTGTCTCTCTTGAATTGTAGAGCCCAAACCAGGACACATTGTTTGGTCTCCCCAGGGCAGAGCAGAGGGGAAGAACTACCTCCCCAGACCTGCTGGCCACACTTTTCTTGATGCACCCCAGGATCCCATTGGCCCTCTTGGCCACAAGGGCACACTGCTGCCCCATGGAGAACTTGCTGTCCACCAGGACTCCAAGGGATGGAGGTGAGGCTGACAGGTCTCTAGTTGCCGGGTCATCCTTCTTGTTTGTTTTTTGAAGACTGCAGTATCAATTTCTCAAGAAGAGTGAATTTTGAATGTGTTTTTCACTTAATCCACAACTGTGCAATTTCAACTGTTAAAATGTTACACAAGTATTTTGAAAAACACCTTTCCTTCTCAACCCTGCCTGTACACCAGCCTGAGTAGCCCAGAAGAATTTTAGATACCTCTTGTTTTGCTTTAAAGTAGTGATGCACAGCTAGTAAAAGCAGCAGTGCTATTTTTGCTTGTCACACAGGGGTGCTTATTTGTTGCAACAACGTATTTGGAAGCAGTTGTCTCTGAGACAGTGCCTCACATTTGTACAATGCAGCTAGAGAATGGCCACAGCTCGGGTAGGGCTGGAACATTGTGTCCAGGTTTGGGATCCCCAACAGAGAGCTACCAGGAAGATTGAGGAGAAGAGAGGCTGAGAGCCCTGGGGCTTTTTAGTCTGGGGAAGAGAAGACTGAGAGGGCATTTAATAAATGTTTATAAATAGAGGGCTGGGGCTCAGGAGGGAGGGGACAGGCTCTGCTCACTTGCTGCCTGGGATAGGACAAGGGGCAGTGGATATAAACTACAGCACAGGAGGTTCCACCTCAACATGAGGAGGAACTTCTTCACTGGGAGGGTCACAGAGTGCTGGAATAGGCTGCCCAGAGAGGCTGTGGATTCTCCTTCTCTGGAGACTTTCAAGACCCATCTAGATGCATCCCTCTGTGACCTGTGCTAGATTCTGTGGTCCTGCTTTGGCAGGGGGTTGGACTTGATGATCTTCAAAGGTCCCTTCCAATCCCTAACATCCTGTGAGCCTGTGACATCTTCTTGCCCTCAGCTAAGATCCAGCCTTGCTTATGTATTGATTTCCCAACAGGAACAACTTCCAGAAGAAACTAAGCTTTTGGTAAATGAATTATGAATCAATTTCTGAGAATTCAGAGGGATTTTCAAGGAGAGGGGAGATCTTGTTCCAAAGCTTGCTGCTTTGAGGCTTCTTGTGTGCAAACTTCTTATGCAATGGAGGGATCACGACACTGCCACACTGAATCTAGGAAGGGATTGCATTCAAGCTATTCCTACAGTGAAAATGCTGGGGAAGAAGTTTTGATGCCAGTGAAGAATCTCAAGATGAGTGGTAATTCCTGAGGATAGGTTTAAAACAAAAGGAGATTATGTGCTTAGCAAATACACCTCTGCCTTTTGCTAGCTCAGCTCACCGTTACTGGCCAATTTCCTCCTAGGGCATGAATGTGCTATTCAGCCTTCATATCCTGCATGTAGCTTCTTTGTTCTCTAAACCCTGGATTTAGCAGATTATGCAGTCCTGCAAGCTGGTCTAACTTACATCTGTGGGGTAAGGCCAGCACAGTTCTCTGAATGTTGTTCTGGGCTTTTTTCTTCCGGGTGGAATGGAATAAATCCAGCGGCATTGATGACCAGGTCACAATTCTGGTGATATTAATTGTGTGAGAATGAAGCCAAATGCATCCTGAAACGTTAATGTTTTAGCTTTTGATTCAGTGCTTTGTTTTTGCCTTGCATTGCTTGCTGATTATGCAATAGGCTCTCCTCCATCCACCCACCTTGCCTGTTGCCTCCCTTCACAATATTTGTGGAGGTTTCACTATGAGATTACAGTATCATTGTGTTTCCCAGGGTAATTCAATAATTCAGATTTCTGCAGTGCTGATTTTTTTCCTTTGGATTTATATCTTTTATGTGTTCTCGAGGATCTTCACAGGTAACACCAGACAACGGATTGATCAGCCTCACAGAAAAAGTCATTAACCGAGATTATGATGACACAAGAAGCATTCAGAAGCCCTCTACAACTACGAGAGGGGAGGCTGTAGCCAGCTGGGGGTTGGTCTCTTCTCCCAGGCAACCAGCACCAGAACAAGAGGACACAGTCTCAAGCTGTGCCAGGGGAGGCTTATTCTGGAGGTTAGGAAAAAATT